>APFE030072415.1:2800-38283 GCA_000404065.3 Pinus taeda
CCACATCTCTTCTCAGAGATAAGCTACCATCGCCCTAGCTGGTTTATTTCCATTTATGTTTGTAAGCATATTTTAGTATTTTATAGTAATGAAATGAAGTATTATTTCCGCTGCATATCTATCTTTATGGTTATCTTTGTAATTTGTTGCGTTCCTGTCTAAATCTGGATCATAACTTAGGAAAATAAAAATATTAATGTGTATTAAAATAAAATGGGTGAGAAAGTTCTAAGTGACGAGGATCAAGCCATTTCTAATCTTAGTCGTTGATTAGGAACTTAATCTCAGTCGTTGAATAGTCAACAGGAAAAATATAAGAGGAGGCTTGAGGGTCAGTTGGAGACACACCAAGAGAGATCAAGAATTCGATTTTTTGGGGTGAGGTTTGCTAAGGAAATCGAGTTAGTGATCAGAGTTGCAGCGAGGGGCAGTTCAGCAAGAGATTTTCATCCAAGGTTCAAGAATACATAGCAGAGAGGCAGCGCAGGCCCTAGAAGGGATGACGGAGAGGCAGAAGGAGATGACGCAGAGGACACAAAAGGTCGTAGAGGCTGACGTAGGCAGTGCAGAGGATCGTAGAGACTGATGTTGGGCTTCAGAGGCAGTGCTGGGGAGATTTTGTGGGGTAGACTGAGAGCAAATCAAACGGTAGAGGGTGACACAGTTCCAGAGTAATGCTTGGAGCAACTTTCATTGTCCAGCACAAGGAACAGTCAGAGTCACTGTGGGGTTGATCATCCAGTTGCTGATTTGCCAAAATATCTGTCTCCGAACAGAGGTACTACTGCCGAGGATATTCTTTCTTGGGTGAGCCATTTCTAGCACCCTAGTTGTATTCATGAAATGTACTTAATAATAAAACCCTCATATCTGCTCCCCCGGTTTTCCCGCATTGGGTTTTTCCGGGGATGATTGTTCAAAAATAACGGTGTCCCTTGTATTATTGTTTCTATTTACTTCAATGCTTGATCTGTATCTCTGTGAAGGTTGCATTTGTGCTCACTTCGATGTTTATGCAATTAAATAACTTGTTAATGTAAAGAACAAGTAGGAGATAGTAAACCAGAAATTGCAGTAGGTGTTTCTGATGTGTTAGATTCAGGAATTTTCACATGTTATCGGAGCGATTGCAAATCAGAGGCGACTGAAGACACCAGTCGAGAAAATCTATGAATTAGTTATCCCGAGAGACAGCATTGTTCCAAAGTTGAAGAGGCGAGAAGAGTGACACAGTGTAGAGAGTGTGACGCAAAGGATCACGCAGTGCCTGCATCAGCATTATCAGCCAGGAGAGGAAGACGCAGTAGTTGGGAGGAGCCCATGCAGTAGTTGCGTCAGCTGTCCAAGCCAGCGCAGAGGCAGAGGGAGGCAGATCAGGCTTACGTAGTGCCAAGCCATCTTTCCAAGCCAGGAAGGATTGACGCAGTGGCTAGGAGGGGTTGATCCAGCTCTCACTGTGATTGTGCAAAGCCAGAAGGGCTCAGATTCTTCAGTTGTCAGGGCTAAGGGAGCTGTGCATATTTTGATTTGTGGAGTTGATGGGACGTTGTGTCTGTCAATGCAGAACAGTGTCTAAGGAGACTGAACCAAGGTAGAGGGAAGCACTACCTCAACAAATTTCTAGCCAAGAAATCTAGATCCGGGTTGCAATAGCAAAGGAGGATTGCAGAGGAGTGATTTGATAGTTGGCCAGAGGATTCCGAGAAGGAAATCATGACTCAGAGGGAGTCTAGAGAAGAGGAGCATAGATGTCAGTGAACAGATTGAGGGATCAGGACAGCTTGGATGGGGCTTCCAATTTTTTCATCTGGAAGGCTAGGATCTTGGCAATCTTGGATAAACATCACATCAAGGACTATGCCTTGATAACTGTAGGTGTCCCAGTTGACCTTGATAGTAATGAGAAGTATGAGGAGGCCCAGGCGAAGGTGAAATGCATGATCCTAGACGGGGTCAAGGATCATGTAATACCACGTATTGCTAAGAAGAACATAGCAAGGGAGATGTGGCAGACCCTCACCACCTTATACCAGGGCTCTTCTGTGCAGCGGAAGATGTTATTGGAAAATCAACTGAGGTCATATCATACGCAGAAAGGAGAGGAGATAGATCACTTCCTTCTTAGGTTACAAGGGATTTGAGACCAGCTTACCTCCGTGGGGTCTACACCGGGTCCAGAGTTCATGATCAGGACTACCCTGAATGCAGGCTCTGAGGAATGGGAGACATTTTTTCAAAGCATTTTGGGCAGAGAGACTCTCCCCAGTTGGGAGGAGATGTGGGAAGCTCTTCGATAGAAAGAGCTCAGGAGATTGACCAAGATGGGGAGTAGTGGTAAGGGAGTTCGAATCAAGAAAGAGGAGGAGGATGCAACTCTAGCATCTGTAGGAAATTAGGGGGGTCAGAAGAGGAAGAAGAAAGACATCTCCAAGGTTAAGTGCTTCAACTGTGGGGAATTGGGACATTATGCCTCTCAGTGCCCCAGGAAGAAAGGCAAGGGAGAAGCTTCCGACTCAAAGGTTGCTCCAGCAAAGGCAGAGAAGGATGTCGAGACTAATGACGATTGTGCCATGAGTGATCATGCGGCTCTAAAGAAGAGGTGGGGAGACATAAAGCTATAGTCAAGAGGACTACAGATAAAGGGAAGTATCCTTGAGGTACCCAAACTCTTGGATCACATCTGGATACAGGAGCCCTTAATGATAGTAGCATGAAGACAGGTGTCTGGTGAAGCAAGGTGTGATGGAGCAACAAGGCAGTGCTAGAGTGCAGAAGTCTGTAGCAGCGCAATGGAGGTTGCAGCAGCGCGAGAGGCATAGAAGAGGTTGCAGCAGCGCAGTAGCAGCAGAGGGAGCACATGATAGCAGCAGAGGTAGCTTTAGCATCACGAGGCTTCCAAACTGACCAAGATGTCAGTGTTTGGGTGAAGTCAGTTACTTACTTCTCGGTAACTTAATTGCAATGCAACAGTTAGTAGTAGTAGTGCTATGGTTAACAGTTTTGAGAGGGAGCTATAGTACAAATGTAGCAGTGGCAGTGGCAGTGTCATGGGCAGCAGTACAGGAAGCAACAATGCAGTGGATTTGAGGCAGCAGGCCAAGCATCAACACAAAGGACTGATGCAAAGAATTAGTGTGATGCTTTTATGGTGAGGCATTACTAGAGCACATTTCTCGCTAAGAAGGACTATTGATTTTTGGTAGCATCGGATGTGTTCTAGCCATGAAATTTGGTGGAGAGGCTAAGGCACATGAGATCTCCAAAACCCAAAAATATTTTGGAGAAATTCCACCCAGATGAAGAGATATTGAAATAATTAATATTTTTAATGGATTCCTAAGTCTAAACTTAGGAAAATAAAAATATTAATGTGTATAAATATAAAATGGGTGAGAAAGTTCTAAGTGACGAGGATCAAGCCAGTTCTAATCTTAGCCTTTGATTAGGGACTTAATCTCGGCCGTTGAATCGTCAACAGGAAAAGTATAACAGGAGGCTTGAGGGTCAGTTGGAGACAACCAAGAGAGATCAAGAATTCAATTTTTTGGGGTGAGTTTTGCTGAGGAAATCAAGTTAGTGATCAAAGTTGTAGCGAGGGGCAGTTCAACAAGGGATTTTCATTTGAGGTTGAAGAATACATAGCAGAGAGGTAGCGCAGTGCCGGAGAGATAGTGCGGGCCCTAGAAGGGTTGACACAGAGGCATCAAGAGTTGACGCAGACGAAGCGGAAGGTCATAGAGTTTGACGCAGAAACCGTAGAGGCTAATGTACGCAGTGCAGAGGGCCGTAGAGGCTAATGTAGGAAATGCAAAGGGCCGTAGAGACTAACGCTAGGCTTCAGAGGCAGCACTGGGGAGATTCTGTGGGGTAGATTGAGAGCATATCAGTCGGGAAAGGGTGACGCAGTTCTAGAGCAATTCTTGGAGCAACTTTCGCTGTCAAGCACAAGGAACAGTCAGAGTCACTATGGGGTTGATCATCTGGTTGCTGATTTGCCGGAATATTTGTCTTTGGATAGAGGTACTACTGGCGAGGATATTCTCTATTGGGTGAGCCATTTCGGGCACCCTAGTTGTATTCACGAAATCTGCTTAATAATAAAACCCTCATATCTGTTGCACCGGTTTCCCCGCATTGGCTTTTTTCGGGGATGATTGTCCAAAAATAACGGTGTCCCTTATGTTATTGTTTTTGTTTACTTCAGTGCATGATTTGTATATCTGTGAAGGCTGCATTTGTGTTTACCTTGATGTTTATGCAATTAAATAACTTGTTAATGTAAAGAACAAGTAGGAGATAGTAAACTAGAAATTGCAATAGGGGTTTCTGATGCATGAACTATATATCTATGAAGGTTGAATTTGTGTTTACTCTGATGTTTATGCAATTAAATAACTTGTTAATGTAAAGAACAAGTAGGAGAAAGTAAACTAGAAATTGCAGTAGGGGTTTCTGATGTGTTAGATTCAGGAATTTTCACATCATGTATTATTTTCTTATTGAAAATCACTGTTGGAAATCCCTTCCTAGGATTTTGACCTTGGGCCATCCCAACTCACAACCAATCACTCAAAACATAGGTAATGTCTTTCCCATTCCAGGCCTGTACAAGGAAACCAAATTGCCTCCTCTTTATAGTTGGAGCCTCGAATATGAAATTGTGTCTTTCCATTAGAAGCCTCTATGCCACCTTGTAAATTTAATCTTAGAGTACCTATTAGGTGGACTTTCATACTGTGATTCCTCCCATTGGTGAAAGTTCATAAAGATCTTGGTCCAGTAGTTGTGGTGATTGTGAGCTATTGTTACTTTGTCTAGTGATAGCTTTTTAGGGTACCCTCTCTAAGGCCTGCTAGATTTTGCGGCAACATGCCTCTTTATTGTTAAATTATGAAACTACAGTCAAATTTGTTAAAATTGGCAACTAGGGCCAAACTCCACATGGGTCATCTTATTTATGATGGCTGATATTTTTCTTGGATTCCTCTCTCTGAGAGGTGTAGGATTGATCTAGAGATCATCATATGCTGACATGTACAAATGAAGTTATGAATTTATTTTGATTATGGACAAATTGTCAACATTAGCCAGCAAACTTATGTAGGCTCAGAAGCCCAACAGTCACGTTTATTCATCCTCAACATTTGCTATAAATACATAAGACCGAAATTTCAGGAGACCAAAATTTTGGACTGTTTGACCATGCGTTGACAAGCATCGTTGACATGTTTGACTATGTTTTTGGGTGAGATACTTCTATTTGGGCAAGCCGCATTTCTGGGCACAGAAATCGAGGTCAAACATTGGCTGAAGCTAGGGCTGACCGCAAGGTTGGCTGTTTGACCAAGTTTGACTCGACTATTTTCAGTTGCTTTGAGGACTAATTTATCTTGTTGTTCGGAGGTCGAAGTTGATTGAAGTTGACCAAATTGTTGAGGGTCAAATCTGCCTTGTTGACCAGTGTTGACTTTTCTAGTTAGGGCTCTTTTACTGTTGTTACAAAATATCAGATTTGTAAATTGTACTATCTCTCTCTGCTGAACTCTTGAAGACTAAGAATATTTGATCAAGGGTTTCCCCACATTGGGTTTGTCCCTGGCTGGTGCCACATCTTGTTTCCTCTTCTCTTGGCTTGTCTTCCATTGTTTATATTTATGTTCTATCTACAATTAACTATCATGTTGATGTGATTGCTAATCTGAATATTGATACTAGGCTATTAAAGAAATTGAAGTAAAATTGCTCTAAAGCATAGAACATACCATTTGCCTAAAACTAACATGGTATCAGAGCTGAGGTGAAGACAAATCCCAAGAAAGAGTGAAAGAGCAATCATCAAAGACAGTTGGACAAGGATAAAAGGCTCAATGGGTTCCTCATCCCGCTTCTCAACTGAAGACAAGCTCCATGATAAATCTGATTATCATGGATGGAAGATGTCTCTTGATTTGACCTTGGAAGAGCAAGAAGTGGTGGATTATATGCAGGGTAAAATCCCTAAAGCCTCCTTCAAATGCACCAGCTGCTGCGAACCCCAAGTACAATAGGACTGAAGTCAAAGAAAAGAAGATTATCAGAGATTCCATTAACAAGCGTCTGTGTTATCGGGAAATCTAGTCTCTATGCAGAGCTGCTAGTCCCACTAAAACAGAGAAACAAACAGATTAAAGTTACTTTTGTTTTCCTTTACGAGAAGTAGATAGGGGAGGAGCAAAGAATACCAACCTCAATCTTTCGCTTGGTTCCTTGCTTGTTCCTTCTCCTCTCTGACAGATCTTTTCCGCTCTTTCCTTAACCACTCCACTTCAAAGAGTACCTGTAAAATCTAAGCAGCATAACACCTTCAAAGTGCAGAGATCTACAATCATAAACAATATAGGACCAGATATATATTGACCACACAAATGCATATATCATCAAACATACAAGAATGTGGAGGAAAACTTGAATAGCTTTATTGATGTTAAAGATTAGAAGATAGGATTACAACCCATAGAATCTGACCCAGGTCATCCTCCAGCATGAAGCCCTTCTTCACCTCATGAAAAAGCTTAGATCACCCAGCACTATGATGTCCACCAGGAAACCACAACAACTTCCTTATAAGATACAAGATTCCCAACCTTTTGGATCTCTGGGATGAGGGATCCATATATAGATGATTGCAGGGGGTGAGTCAACTACTTGGATTTTGATATAGTGTCTTTCTCTCTGATAGGTTTCTTGATTCCACTGGAGATTGATGATCTCTTACTCATCCCTAGGCGAATTCAGAGAGGCAAGTGTCACAAGAGAAGTTTCTGGAAGATTCCACGATCATCCACCTTGCAAACTGTCTCTGCTTTGTCTACTATCGCCCATCGCACCCTACAGAAGGGGTTTCCAGTATGCATCGCACTTTTTGCACTGAGTAGGTGAGATGCATCGCACCCTTAGCACTGGGAAATCTATACGGTCAGTTTTGACCAGTTCTGAGCAGTTTTTTGTGGAGAACTTTTGGGAGATGATGTAATCAGCTGACCTTGTTCCTTTAGGGCATGAAACAACACTTTTAGGGACTTAGAAGCCCTTGGTTTATCGACATATGTGATTGGGGTTGCAGAGTCCAAATATGTCTATAACAGTTGCCCCCTAATGCATGAGGTCGAAAATCTTTTGATGTTGGGTGAAATGCTTTATCATGAGGATTCGAGGTTTTTCGAACTGGAAGGCAACCTGTAATAAGATACAATACAATACATTATCTTCATAAAATTTTCATGATCTAGCTGAGGCAAGCCTTCCCATGCTCAGCTTTATAAATTCATTTTCATGTACATAGGACAAACAACCGTCTGTATGGCAGACTGATGATTCTGATATAGCCATCATCCTTTGATTCGAATGATCATCTATGCAGCAACAATGTACATTCGATGTCTTTATTTTCCTGAATATATCGCAGCTCGGATGGATGAAACTAGATCCGGGGTCTTCAAACCCGTCCAATCTTTGCCCGAAGTACAAGTCGATCCATGTGAAAAATGTTCTGGAGTCGAACATGGAAAGACATCGCCTGATTACCAACCAATAATGTAAGCTGTTAACAGGCGCGAGAGGAATCACCGATAATGATGATGACCCTCAAGGTACTGCAGTACAATTTGCGAGGTGTGAAAATGGCGCTTGGGTGTCGAACACACGCAAATCTTTCGGTCGAAGGCATTGAATGTAACCTGTCACCGAAAGTGAGAAACTTGCACATTGAGGCATGCAAGCTTCAAAGTACTGAAAGGGTTGTTCCTAGGTCGACTTCTTGGATAATGAGCTGTCGTCGACAAGAAGTAACCCGTCGTAGGAGGGCCTTAATGAATCCCACATGTACGACACGGAACGGAGAAAATGATTTTGTGGAGGTGAAAACGATCTGGTGATACAGGGTTCAGGGTGGCGGTCATGAAAAAATGAAGCGTGAAGATATTGCAGCAGGTGAGACACAAGCTGAATTGGTGAATTCTCTGATCGACTTCTCTTGAACATATCAGTGACACTGAAATGGATTGGTAGCGTTAACCCCATACACAAGCTGGATTGGTGAATTCTCTAATCGACTTCTCTTGAACATATCGGCGACACTGAAATGGATTGGTAGCGTTAACCCCAAATATGGATGGTACGATGGACCAATGGTAATATGACCGGTGAACGGAATAACCCAACCCGACTCAATCATGGTGATGGAGTGAAAGTGTCATGTTCAAAAGCGACTCGCTACCAATAAAGTTTCTTCAAGTTTTCTTCCCAATATTCCCCAGTCATTGCTGACCAGTACCTCTTTATTTTTATCAAGCTTGAAGAGGATAACATATGCTTTTTCTATAATTTGCCCTTCAAGCAAACCCGTCGCTATGTTTTAACGAGCCTAGCGACAGTGAAACTCGTTCTTGTCTCTATGGACAAATTTGTCGCTATTGGTTTTAACGAGTTTAACGACAAAGACAACTCGATCCTTTTTCAATTTTAGAGAGTCTAAAAAGGGACGGAGAGGAAACTCCAGTAATCCTTTTTCGTCATATAATCCCTTAAGTGCGAAAAAGTATAAAATAATACGAAAATGGATGAATTTTTGATAGTTTTAACGAGCCGAACAAGACAAGCGCTCGATCTTTTTGTGTAATAATCCCTCAGGTCCAAAAAGATTAAAATCTAGAGGAGGGATAGCACTCCCAGTAGCTTTAACGAGCTGGAGAGGCCAATGCTCGGCATCTTTTCAATATTTTACGAGTTAGTTGAAAAGAGCTTAAAGGAGACTCGTTTTTGAGGAACGAGTGATATTTTCGGGTAGCTGCTGATTCCAGGTAAGGTTTGGAATTTTCCAATCATGGCAGTGTCACAAGGATGGCTAACAGAATCACTCTTCGCAACTGTTCCTCAAAAGGGTAAACAATCAAATGGAGGCGCATGATCGGCTAAACAGAGTGGAGGTGATGGTAAGAACACGACCAGGGCTCAGAAGCGGATGATAATGCATTCCCAATGGTTATTTACCAGAGGTTGGTTCATTTTTTAAGGAGCTTAAACTTTGGGGGAACATTTGCTCACTGCTTAGGTTTAATTTTTAACGAGCTTGAACTTCGCATAAAAACTGCTCGTAATAATGGTCATTGATATTCGACCCACCATTAACACTATGTTCTTTTGACGGTCGTACTACCTGTTCAATTGCTCCATTCAACTGATTAGAAATGAAAATACATGCTTGAAAAATGAGTTAAAACACTAATACCCTACTTGAAGAGTAATTTAAAAGTAGTTTTTACCCTTCATTTTACCATTTCATTTGAACTTGAGATTGTTGGAGCTTTGGAGGTGTTTTCCCCCTCAATTTTCACTAGCTAATTCTGGGAGATTCTGTGGACGATTCTTGGCGCTGTCTGGACCAGGTAGGAGCTAAACCTGTGCTCTTCAGTTGCATTCTTTCCTTTTTGAATTCTGAGCATGTTTCCTTGCTTTTCTGAGCCTCTAGGTTTGAGCAATTTGTTCTGCCCCCATCGCACCCTGTGTACATTGAAAGGTGCGATGCATACTGGGCTGGCCACTGGCTAGTCAATATGCATCGCTCCCAGTACACAGCTGCGGTGCAATGGGCGCAAGGAGGGAAACTTGTGCACTGTTTTTTCATGGAAATTTTGCCTGTTTTTTTCCAAATCAGGATCCTGACTCTTCTCTTGTTTGTTTTCAGAGATTCATCGGAGCAAAATGGTGGTTACATGGCGAGAACGTGAGCATGAAGAAGAGGACATGGTTGCTTTACATGATCCGGGTACGGTAACTGCATTGCGGAACTGTGGTTTGCTCAAGTTCTTCCGCATCTCTAGTATAAGGCAACAAATCAACTCGTTGCAATGTTTCCTCGATGCATGGGATCCTACCAACCAGGTGTTCCAAATCAGAGGCAAATCCATCCCCTTGACTGTCGTGGACATCTATTTTTTGACCAGTTTATCGAGGCGTGGTGCCCCTCTCTCACTATCAGGTTCCGCTTGTGGGGGCGAATCCGTGAGGGATTATATTCATCGATATTGTAGAGAAGGAACTCAGCCGAACAGGGACGGCAAGATCAACATCCGAGAAGTTACTGGCCGGTCCTTGAGGACCATCTTGTTCACCTTTGCAAGACTGGCTAGTAGTGCGGCTCTTCACTTGGCCAACAGGTCCGATATGTAGTATGCTCTAGAATGACTTGAACCGAAGGTGTTCAACTGGTGTGATGCAGTACTTCTGGTAATAAAAGAACAGCTTACCAAGGTGAAAAACGGACGATCTAAGAACTTTGGCTATGGTTCCATTTTGACCGCTTTCACCTTGGAGAAGATCCCACTGATGCACTGCAGTACATCTCACTTGGTTTGCCGCCACTGACTGATCCACGGATGCAGAGATGGGTTGACCTTATGGCCCGACATGCTGGTCAGCCACAGGTTTCTTTCTCTGATGCTTTTTTTGAGTGGTTCAACTGTCAGGAGATGGTTTATGCCGAGTGTCCGTATGCTAGGATGGATTTCCAGGGTGACCTAGATTTGGTGCTGCCGGCTGGTGAGCAGTGGAGTGCTATAGGTAAAATTTCGAACTATATCTCTGTTTATTGTTTTTATAATGTTCCTATGCTTTCTTTTATCAATACTAATCAAAAACTCATGTGCTCATGCAGATATTGGACCAGTGCGACCAACAGTGCGCCTGAGAGCACCAGCTGCCGTTCCAGTAGGAGAGGCTATAGGGAGGGCTGTCCTTCGCGACCTGGATGTGGCTGAGACTCTTGCAGCATTGCAGGATCAGATCGAAGGCCTCACTCTCGGTATCCCAGATGTGAGGACTGACGAGCTGCCTCTGAGATTACAGCGACATACTACTGGCGTGCCACATCGATGGACTAGTCTTTTACGCATACTTGCGCAGGCGGTGACTTGTTATCACCAACACCATTAGACTAGGGTGCCCCCTAGTATTTTGAGTTTTTGGGTCATTTGACCGATTTTGTCTTGGACACAGAACGCTATGTGTAAACCATAAACAGTCATATATATATTTTTGATTTTCGGAGCTTCATTTTGGTTAAGTTATATGATCCTAATGCAAATATTGATGAAATGCTTTTCTCTTTTATAAATGTCGCAAATGTCTATCTAACACATAATTTGCCAGTGAATTTGTTAATGTGTTTAAGTTTCTGGAAATATGTTGATATTGAATAAAATCGAACTGTGTTTCCAAAATTTTAACCTTTAGGAACATGCAATAGATAGCTGGATTCTGTACGGAGAAGATACCGGTGAGTTGTATAATGACGAGTTGTGAGTCGAGCCTGACGACAAGTTGGCGTATGCCATATGCGATGGCATCAGAGAGGAGTTCTATCAACGTGTTGTATTTGGCGATGTTGTTCGTTGATTGACCAATGACCAATACACACCCCTCTGAAACTTACTAACTCGTCGCTTGGATCAAAGATGGCCCAAGCCGCGGAAGATAGGTTCCGTGAACTACAACTCGCTCCATCGGCATATCCAACAAATGATTGCAATAGGTTCGACATCTGCAACAAATGCAAAAGTGGATTACCTAACCAAAACAATTACTCTTAGCGAAAACAAAAATGTAACAAAAGCATAGGGGTTACTACACTGAGTTAAGCATAGTAACGCTTAAGGTACAACCCGTTGCGGGGTTGCGCCAGCAGAATCCCATCATAATCCACTAACTCGTAGGCTCCTTTTGCTAATACACGCTTGACAATATAGGGGCCCATCCATAAAGACTTGAACTTACCTGCTCCCAACTTATCGGACTCCTGGTCGTAAAATAAGACCAGGTCACCTTCTGAGAAGACACGGGGTTTGACATTCTTGTCAAACTGCGCCTTGACTCATTTCTTATGGGTTTTCCTTGCCAAGGCGACATCACGACGGGTTTCATCCAATTGGATTAATTCCAAGAAACAAGCCTCCTCTTTTGAAGTTCCGGGGAGAAGGTCGACTGCGAGCTTGAGGGACGAGATTTTGCACTAAACTAGTAAGATTGCTTCCAGGCCATACACCAGCTGAAAGGGTGTACACCCGGTTGCATTCCTCACTGATGTCCGGTATGCCCATAAGGCTGAGTACAGGATCAGGTGCCAACTCCGTTTATGGACTCCAATCATCCTTTGCAACATGCGCTTCAGGACTTTGTTGATTGCCTCAACTTGTCCGTTAGCTTGCAGATAATACGGAGTAGAGCTGTCGTGGGACAGTCGTAATTTGGCAGCCAACTCAACCATCACGTGATTGCAAAAATGCGATCCATGATTTGTGACTATAGCTTGTGGAACACTGAATCTAGAGACTACATGATTGAAAAAGAAAAGAGCAGCCGTTTCGTCACTGTTGTTTAATGTAGGCATCGCCTCGGCCCATTTCGTAAAATAGTCAACCGCGACTATGATACAACCATGCCCCCTGACCGAGGTGGGGTTACATGTCATGAAATCTATGCCCCATTTGGCGAATGGCCCAACAACGACTACTGGCTGCAGAGGTGCGGGTGGAATTCTAGTTTTGCGATTGAAGATTTGACAAACATGGCAACTTCTGACTGTGGTTATGCAATCCTTGAACATTGTTGGCCAAAAGTACCCTGCTCATAAAATCTTTTTTGTTCTATAGTGTAACCAGATTGATACCTTCCACACGCGCCTGAATGACAATCATTTAGGACTTTTTCGGCCTCCTCATGAGTGAGGCACCTCCGCAGAACTGTATCGGTATCACGACGGTAAAGTGTATCACTGACGATCATGTAGTCTTTTGCTTGGTATCGAGTACGTCGCTGCTCTGAACTGGAGGTATTAGGCCTATATGTTTGGGTCTGGAGATAGATGATTATATCTACATACCACGGATCGCTTGAAGATATCAGAAACAAAGATTCATCCACGATTATTGCATTGGATATTGAATCGTTGGACGACGATGGGAGATCGCATAGTAACTCCACGAAAACCAGGGCTTTCTTTGATTTGGATTTTACAAATTCCAGATCAAACTCTTGCAAAATTGCTATCCATTTGGAATATTTGCCCCCCAGTAACTGTCGCGACAAGATATAAGTCATGGGGTTGCAATCTGACAAAATGGTAGTTTTCCAAAAGAGGATATAGTGTCAAAATCTCTGTATCGCTTGAACAACTGCGAGAGCCAGCTTTTCAACATAGGAGTACTTAGTTTCTATATCATTTAAGTTTCGACTTAAATAATAGATAGGATGTTCAATTCCATTGTCCTCTTGAACTAAAACCATTGCTATGGTCGTATCTGCTGCAGCCAGATACAGGTTAAAGTATGATAATCAAGAGCATACATTAATGATGCTTTTATTAGGGATTCCTTTAAAGAATCAAAGGAAGCTTGCGCGACTTGATCCCAGATGAAGGGTACTTATTTTTTCAACAGACGAGTATAACGTTTAGCAAGTTCAGCGTAATTTGGAATGAACCTCCTCAGAAAGTTTGCTTTCCCTTGGAGTTTCTAAATCTAAAGCAAATTTGAAGGTGGAGGCAAATCAATGATTGCCTGCACCTTACAGGGGCCGAGACGAATCCCGTCTTTTGAAACTACAAAGCCAAGTAAACGACCAGAACCGACACAAAACACACATTTGTGTGGATTGAGTCGTATCTTGTAGTGTCGGCAACGTAGAAATATCGCTCTCAAAGATGATCGGTCCGCTTTCACGAATGAGCCAGAAGATCGTCGAGATATGGTTGAACGATGTTCTTGATGTCATGGAAGGCATAATTCATTGCCCTCTGAAAGGTTGCCCCTGCGTTCTTTAAACCAAAAGGTAGCTTGCGGTAAGCGAATGTGCCCCACGAACAAATAAATGCAGTCTTTCACTGGGCCTGTGGGTGGATATTTATTTGATTATACCCCGAAAATCCAACCATAAATGAAAAGATTTCACATCCGACGCATTCATCAATTATCTGGTCAATGAAGGGTGTAGGGTAGTTGTCCTTTGGACAAGCTTGATTTACATCCCTATAATCAACGCACACTCTTATCGTTCCTTGCTTTTTCATTACAGGAACAATATTCGATACCCAATCGGTTAGAGGAACGGGGTAAATGAAACCAACATGGAGAAGTTTTTCAACTTCCGTCTTGATGGCAGCGGCTTTTTTGGGGTGCACCTGCCGAAACCGTTGTCGTACTGGTTTGACATCTGGATACATCTTAATTTCGTGTTCAACGATACTCGAGTCGATGGTTGGCATTTCTTCATATGACCATGCAAAGACATCTCTGAACTCGTGAAAAAGAGCGTAACATATTTCCAGTTCTGAAGGAGAACAAGATTTGCCGACATAAATATTCTCTACAACATATGGTTTAGTCGAGATATTTATGGCAATAGTTTCTTCAATATTGAACAGGTTTCGCTCGGAATCCACCGTATTTACAGTATTCGATAGGAAATCAAATACTGAAGGATGATGAAGGTCACTGGAACAATCTTTATAATCTGGAAGATGGGAACGATGGTGGTAATCTTCCCATGCTGCCTCGTCAATCATCATTGGCTGAACAATTCCTTTGTCTGTAGAATGTACATGCGACCAAGGATTTGAAGGGGTACCATATTCCTTAGACCTATCTATCCAAACGCTTGATGAGCGTTGATTTGGATTCGCCTCCCATGTCGAAAACATTGATTGCTACAATATTTCTATTGGGCTTGGAGGCAAAACCTTGCGATGATCCATGCTAACATCATGATCGGATATCTTCCGAATGGAAGACACCATATTGCAGGTTCCCACCGTGGCCATTTCCGCCAGATTGTTTGGAGGCGATAGGGCAAAAGTACCCATCAATGTTGGGCCTTTTAGTAGGCCGACTCCGATATTTTGAAGCGATTGAGAGCTCCCGTGGATCATCTGAATGCTTCCCATAACTTGTGAATTGTTAGGGAGAAACGTTTGTTGGTCGACGATTGTAATTCCGCCTTGGAAAGGAAATGCAATCTTTCTGAAGTATGTCGACACAACAACGGCCATAGCATATATCCAGGGCCTTCCTAGTAGGATGTTGTAATCGAGGTTTCCGTCAATAACTTCAACATCAATTTCTACTGTCTTGCCCCCTAGTTCTACTTGCAAGTTACTTAAAATCCCGTATGGAGTGTATTTTCGTCCATCAAATGCTTTCAACGTCGTTGACGATCGCGACAAGGTTGGTGAGCCCAAAGTTTTCCAGCAACTCATCGACATAATACATGTAGATGCTCCCTCATCAATAATCGTTCGACGAACGGTTTTGTTAAGGGATTTCACTTGAATAAGGAAAGCAAGGTGAGCTGGTAACTGAGGGTCATATCCTTTATGATTAAAGGCCACAAGATTGGAATCCGCTGGGTCAATCCCACCTATCGCTGATAATAGACCCTGCTTTTGGGAGAGGCAATTTTGCAGTACCTCAAGTGTTGACATAGCGGACGGCGATTGGGCCAGGTCCTCTACTATATTATAATTTTGTGCTACTCTGGCACGAGGATTAAATGTCGATTTGTGTACTACTCCCTTTGGCGGCTTTATCGTTAGCTCAGGAATGATGGGTGGCACAACTTCGGTCGAAGTTGTTCTCGAACTACTAGGTTGATTAGTAGCCTTGTTGTTCGACAGTTGTGGATTCCCGTAATATTTATTCCTTATCAATATCAAAGCATCATTTTGCTATTTCGAAATGGAAAACATAAGCACTTGGGATGGGGAAGCATTGTCACTAGCAAACAGATTGGTTCCTGGATTTGGAAACGGATTAGTTAATACCGCTGAAGTTTTTGAATTCTTTAAGAGTTTCCTAAGCTCACCTTTATGTGGACAGTCTCTTGTCCAATGATCCTCATCGCATATGAAGCATGGATGACTTGGTTTCCTTTCTCCAGAAGGGTTTGCAGAATATTTTTCAGGAGACGACTACTCCTGTTTCTTCTTTTTCCCTTTCTTTTTCTTCTTTCCCCCCGGTTGCTTCGGTTCTTTGCCTTTGTCAGTCGACACGACATTTACCTCCGAAGCGAGAAGTTCTTCATTTGCATTTTGACTAGAAACCATACGAGCTTTCTTCGATGTAGCCTTTACAGTTTTCGTGCTAGTCATACCTATCACACCATCGCCGGCATGAGAGTCTTTGTTTGATTTAGGAGGAGGAATGGAAAATTCCGGTCTAGGAGCATCAGGGATTTTGTCATAGAGCGTGCCAGACTGAGTATAGTTCAAGTCTAGATATTGTGCACGAGCAATGACTTGCTCTTCAGTGACGACCCCTCCCTTTGCCACATCTTCTATGATAGAAGCTAACAATGACTTAATAAACCATTCAACTAACAGCTGATTAGGAACATATGTTTTTACCATTCTACGACGAGACCGCCACTCATGGATATGATCAGATATGTGAGTGGTTGTCGTCTATTTAAAATTGGTAAGAAACTCTGTTCCCGTTTCGTACCTTATGGGTAATTGAAAATGTGTTAAAAAGGTTGTGACAAGGGTGCTGAAGTTATCAAATGAAGCTCTAGGCAATTCAATGTACCATTTTGCCGCCGGACCAATTAACCTTCGCTGAAAAAGGCGAAGCCTAATCGAATCATCATTTAGAGTGTTGGACGAACACCACAGATGAAAGGTCATCACATGATTCGACGGATCTTCACCCAGATTTCCATTAAATTTGGGAATATCTGACGGAAGTTTGTGAGGAATTGCCGGCCACCAAGGGGCATAAGCAATTGGGTCGTTTGTTAGTCGATTTAGATCCGGTAACTCTAAAGTCGCCACGAAGGGCAACTGTTGATTCAGGTTCGGCGAAGCATACCCAGGATAAGATGGAATTGCCTGACCAGTGGGTCTTTGCATACCAGCATAGTGCATTTGATGCTCATAACTTGGTAAGGTTGATGGGCATAACCACTATGAAATGATTGATGTTGACCGTTTTGATTATACGGCTGCCCATTACTTGCAAAGATTTGTTGCTCAGATCCTTGGTAAACTTGTTGGAATTGCGTTTGTTGATATTTCACTATCCATGGTTGTGAGACCATTTGCTATTGTCCAATACTGGCTATTTGACCAAGATGGCGGGTAATTGTTAAAATTGGCAACCAGGGCAAAACTTCATGTGGGTCATCTTATTCATGGCTGATAATATTTTTATTAAATTCCTCTCGTCGAGAGGTGTAGGATTGATATAAAGATCATCCGTTTCCGATAAGTATTCATGGAGATATGAATTTATTTTGATTATGGAATTATTATCAAGCCGACCTACAACTCATGTAGGCTCAGAAGCCCAACAGTCGCATCTATTCACCCACCAACGTTGTGTATAAATATAAGAGGACTTTTCCTCATTTGGACTCACTCATCTCACCACATCTCTCTCTCTCTACTGTGCAGATATGAGTCTCTTCTCGACTGCACTGAAATGGGTCTCTCTCTCTCACACATGTGAAGCCGGAAGCTGCTGAATTTGAAGCTGCAACTACAGAAGTAAAGATTGACTTGCATGGCCTAGAAGATCTCCTCTTTGGAACTGCATTGTAGGTTCATCTGAACCTCCTCTAAAAGCCGCAACTTCTGGTGGTGGAATGAAGTCAATACGATGAACGGTTTACAAGATATCGACTGCCCTAGTTTGAAGCCGGAAACTGCTGAAACTGACGTTGCAACTGCAGAAGTAAAGATTGACTTGCATGGCCTAGAATATCTCCTCTTTGGAACTGCACTATAGGTTCATCTGAACGTCCTCTGGAAGCTGCAACTTCTGGTGGTGGAATGAAGTCAATCCAATGAACGGTTTGCAAGATATTGACTTCCCTAGTTTGAAGCCGGAAACTACTGAAACTTAAGCTGCAACTGCAGAAGTAAAGATTGACTTGCGTGGCCTAGAAGATCTCCTCTTTG
Organism: Pinus taeda; assembly: GCA_000404065.3. Taxonomy (NCBI): domain Eukaryota; kingdom Viridiplantae; phylum Streptophyta; class Pinopsida; order Pinales; family Pinaceae; genus Pinus; species Pinus taeda. Next base: position 20,784 of record APFE030072415.1, read on the forward strand.
GAACTGCGTTTTAGGTTCATATGAACCTCCTCTGGAAGCTGAAACTTTTGGTGGTGGAATGAAGTCAATTCCACAGCCGGTTTGTGAGATAGCGTCTGCCCTAGTTTGATAATAAAGTCGATTATGCTGATGCTATTTAGGGTTTGCTACTGCTGATATGAATCAGATTTATTGTACTATTTCTCTCTGTTGAATTATTGAAGATAAAAGAAGATTTGATCAAAGGGTTTCCCCACACATTGTGGGGTTTGTCCCTGGCTAGCCGCCACATCTTGTGTCTCTTGTCTTGGCTTGTTTTCTGTCGATCATTTAATGTTCTATCTGCACTTTACTTTATGTACATGTGATTGCTAATCTGTGGAATATAATAAGAAAAAGAAGTAAACTGTCATAAGCATAGAACATACCATAACTTAACAAGCAGCAACTGCCCTAACTTAGCCTATCCAAAACACAGAAAAGATGCCAAATTCGACTCCTTCACTTCAGATTTTCCCTTCTAGGTCTGCGGCCAAATCATATAGTCTTTCTTTTTGATGAGATGCACTTGGATGGATGAGTGAATGAGTTATTATGGTATTCTATTTATAGAGTTCTAGGTGGGTTTTGTTAAAAAATGTGTAACTAGGTTTGATTTTCATAAAGATGAAATGTACTTTTGATTCTTGTAAAGTGTAAAATGAAAGAAAATTATTATTATTATTTTTGGAGCATGGGTTTCATGCTCAAGGTCTTTTATTTTATAGATCAAGCACCCATTGAGTGCTTCTAGGGTTTGTCCTAGGTCAAGAAGTCAAAAGAGTCATTGTCATAAGTTGAAGACCCCATCGGGCACGTTGTAACTTGTAAAGAAAATTATTTTTGTCTTAAAAGTGTGCAGATACCCTCCAAGACCAAGTTGGCCTAGCAGCGGACAAGTTGACCTAAAAGGAAGAGCCACATCCACCTTGAAGAGCCTATATATAGGAGGAAACTTGACCTCCTTGAGATACATACATCCATCTCTCATTCTAGCGAAGGAGGAAGAAGAAGGCAGTGAAGAAGGAAGAGGACGAAGGAGATTTTTATTGGGCTATTTCTCTCTCACACGTGCTAAGGAGGACTAGGGTTTCTACAACAGATCTAGGGTTTCTATCTACGAGTTCGATCTTAGAGAAAAGAAGGCAAGTAGGTCAGGCAAAGGTCACCAAGGATCATCCTCAAGCTCCAAAAGTGAGGCAAAGGCAAGCGAAGGTCAAAGGAAGGCTCAAAACGTAGATCAAAGCTCACACATGTGGCAACAACAACTGTTGGGGGGCCGAAATTTCAGATCTGTACTGGAGACGGAAAATTCTACAACTGGAGGTCAATAAAGTGCTACTGGAAGAGATTTGACTGGGTTTGACTAGATCAAGGTTAGCACATCATCCAGAGAGGTTGGTCTTGTTCTTGGAGGGTATTAGGGTCAGTGTTAAGGTCTTGGAATTCGTCAATTGAAGAATCTATAAGGAATAGAAGAGATTTGCGTGTTTTCCTCTCAATTGGAGAGGTTCTGACCCTGGCTTGTAACCTATATTTTGTGATCTTGTTCTTCTTGGTCACTGTTTGATGATACACACATATAATAATAAGTAACAAAGCTAATAAGTAAAAAGACATCACAAGAAGTTATCAAGTAAAGAGAAATCATTGAAATCAGTGCCCTATAGATTTCACAACATGGTATCAGAGCTAAGGTTGGCTAAGGGCATTATCAAGATCTCAACTACATTGAGGAAGCTCTTCAAGAAGTGTTCAAAGGTAACAAGCCATCTCAAGAAAGGCATCAAGGAAGCATGGAATCTTCTATTCACCGCAAAGAAGGTAACCAAGATAAAGGATGAAGGACTCTTCTCAGCACTCACTGGCACATTCCAAGACGAGAACATTTGGGTAATTGATAGTGGTGCATCTAGACACATGACTGGTCATCAAAAACAATTGAAGACATTATCAAAGGGAAAATATTCTTACTTAGTGGACTTGGAGATAATAAGAGCTATCCTGTAAAAGGAATTGGATCAACCTCTATAGAGCTGGAAAATGGAAGCAACATTCATCTCAACAACATCTTATTTGTTCTAGGTTTGCATAAGAAATTACTTTCTATTTCAAGTTTAGAAGATAAGGGTGATAGAGTAGCTTTCATTGATGGAAGAGTTGTAGTATGTACTATGGAGTAAGTTCTCAAGCATAGAGAATGCTAGAGTAATTGGTATTTGTGAAGGAAGACTTTATAGGTTGATATCTCCTCTTGCACAAGATTTGGTTCACATTGTGTTAAAATTGGCAACTAGGGCCAAACTCCATGTAAGTCATCTTATTTATGGAAGCTGATATTTTTCTTGGATTCCTCTTGTCGAGAGGTGTAGGATTGATCTAAAGATCATCCGATTTTGACATGTATTCATGGAGATATGAATTTATTTGTGTTATGTGACAATTCATCAAGGTCGGCTAGCAACCAAATTAACCCCAACTTATCTCAACGTTGCACAATAAATAGTGTTGAGAAATTCAAAGGGCAATTCAATTGTTATATTTCTCTTTCTTAGATCACTGCTTGAAATATTATTTTCTTTAGATTTGATCGATGTTATTACTATGTATCATTATCATCAACCAACTATCAAAAACAAGAAAATCAATCATGCGCAAGTACACAAAATATTGGCACCATGCTGGGGAAAAACCTCTCCAAAACTTAAGAGGAAAAACCCTTGAACTCTTTCTTATGAAATCTTTCTTGAGAAATTACATGACCCAAACTTGACCTTGAAATGCCTTCAACATCAAATGACAATACCTCAGAATATGTACCCAGTAACACTGTTCAGTTCTGCAATTGAAGAATTATATAAGTCTGCACCAAAACAATTCGAATGGGCTCTCCTAGCCTCGATCTACTCTTTCTCCATATATATATTTATTATACGTTGTCATAGTTATGAATATAGCTAATGTACAAGGCTTCCACAAGACGATCCGGTTGACTATCACCACAGGGAAGGAGGCCCGAGGGTGCCCTAGAATTTCGAGCATATAGGCATACGTGGATGGAGTTTGGGCTCTTCTAGCCTACGGTACCCTTGCACTGTCATCCGCAGTCTCCTCCTTCCTATTGAGGTCAGCACTGCCCTTCAAACGCAATCATGAAATGCAATATGCTAACCCAGATCCGGATGCCGAGACGAGGTGCAGGCTCGATGAGGGGACAAACTTCCTCATACGCTGCAGCTACTTCGCTACCTTGCTTCTTCGTGAGAGAAGTGTATTGAATTGCCTTGTGGAGGCTCCATACGTAGCCTATATATAGGCTTGCCTTCCCATTCATTGAGCCGACATGAACTTCGATTAGGCCGACGTTTCCTTTAATCATTTAGCTGAGCTGACGTGGTTTCATAACCTTCCTTTGAGCGGTTTCAAGAGTAAAATTGTGGGTACACATTTGAGTATTTCTTTGATGATCTAGAAGGACTTACATTCATTACACAAATAATACATGACTGTCTTCATTTTTACATGACTTGCCTTGAGCTCTTTAATTAGAACAAAAATAATTCTTTAAATATAGCAATACATTAATGCAAAAATACGAAGACTGAACCTAGTTACACTATTTTCAACACTCCCTCTTAACTAGGGAGGTATTCATTCATACATGGTACATGGAAATTCTCAATACAAGAGTTCTCAGAAGAAAAGAGTCGGATTTGTTATCCATCTGTTATAGCATCATTTCAACCATCATTGTTTCCATATAGCAAGGCCTTGACTAATCGCTCTATCTTTCAATCATAGATCAGAGCACAATGTTGGCGAGACCAATGACTTATAGACACACTCGTCATTGTCTCTCTTAGGGTCATACCCACCCGGGTGTTCTCTGAGTATGCCCTACTAGGACTATTCTCATCTTGGGTTCCCAGCCCTCAAGAATATCGATCCTCTTGCCCACACTTGTCTTGGATGCCCTACCTCATCCTCAAAGAGTGTCGGATGCTAGATTACAACTCAATCCTCCATTTCTTCTTCATTCTCGGAAGACAGAAATGTAGTGTCTATCTTTCCCGCTCAAATAGGGACGACATATCAACCAAACCAAGCTTGTCTAAAAAATACACAAGCTTCTTGTTCGAAAGCACTTTCATTAATATGTCGGCAGTCTGCTCATCTGTGGGAACATATTCCAGCTTCAACACTCCATCTTGCACCAGCTTCCAAATATAATGATACTTGTTGTTTATGTGCTTTGTCTTCCCATGAAATACTGGGTCCTCAGACAATCTTATATAGCTAGTATTATCACAACGAATCGTTGTAGAGGCCAACGGTCCTGCAAATAAGTTGGATAACAATTTCCTTAACCAGGCCGCTTCCTGACTGACTTCACATGCTGCTACATACTCTGCTTCAATACTGCTTAGGGAAACTGTCTCTTGCTTTCTGCTCATCCAAGAGACCATCGAGGATCCTAGACTGAAGCATCCTCTGGTTGTGATTCTACCATCCTTCTCGCTGCCTCCCCAATCGGAATCAGTAAATCCTGTCAGAAGTACGTCTTTCCCTTTCTCATATTTTAGGCAGTGATGTATGGTTCCACGCAAGTATCTCAGTATATGCTTGGCTACTACCCAATGATCATGACGAGGCTCCATCTGAAACTGACTGAGAACATTCACTGCAAAGCATATATCTAGTCGAGTATTTACCAAGTACATCAGTGATCCAATTAATTGTTTGTACCTTGTGGGATCCACCAAACTGGATTCAAAATTTCTTAACAGTCTCAGGTTCATGACCATAGGAATCATCATAGGCTTGCACTCCATCATATCAAACCTTTTGAGAATTTCAATTACATACTTTCCTTGACCCAAATAAATCTCATTGGGTTCTTGCCATACTTCCAGTCCCAGATAATAGTGCATGGACCCTAGATCCTTCATATCGAATTCTGGCGTTAACTGTTTCTTGCATTCCAGAATACGTTCTTCTACACCAGTTAGTAGAAGATCATCTACAATAGTAAGATGATGACAAGTTCATCTTTTACCACTTTGATGTAGAGATTGGGATCATCCGAACTTTTGGTAAAGCCCAGTCTTTGCAGATAAGTGTCCATCATGTCATACCATGCTCTAGGTGACTGCTTGAGGCCATATAGGGCCTTCTTCAACCTGCAAACATAGTCTTCTTTACCTTTAACCTCGAATCCCAAAGGTTGCTCAATGTAGACTTCTTTATCTATGGTGCCATTCAGAAATGCAGCCTTTATGTCCATTTGATGAACTTTCCATTTCATGGATGCAGCTAGAGAAATCAATGAACGAATGGTTGTATATCTTGCTGTAGGAGCAAAGGTTTCTTTATAGTCAATTCCTTCTTCTTGTGAGAAACCCCTGGCCACAAATCTGGCTTTGTATTTTTCTATGCTCCCATCCGCAACATGCTTAATTTTGTAAATCCATTTCGAAGTTACCATAGATTTGTTTTCCAGTCTAGGAACAACTTGTTGGATTTAGGCTTCTGTGATCCATGTCAAGTTTTTTTAGAAGAGTTTTCGGCAGAAATCACATTATAATACATTTGTCAAATGTATTATAATGTGATTTCTGCTGAAAACTCTTCTCAAAACACTAGGAACAACTTCCCCAACCCCATTCTTCATTATCGACTGGTATTCCTCATTTATGGTAGACTTCCACTCAGGATGCTTGGAAGCTTCTTCGAACGTGGATGGCTCATCTTCTATCAATTTTGACATGTAGGCTGCATATCCAGGGTACCTTTTGGGTTTCTTTCTCTCTAAATTTTCCACTTGTCTGATGACCTTCAACTTCTTGAAGTGTGGAGGTCAACCAATTAGGTCTCTTCCTCTTTTCAGGGATAGTGACAGGTTCACTCGGACCTTCATCTTCTTGATGAGTACCGACTTCTTCTTTGTTGACTTCTTCCTCGAATATAGGAAGATCTTCTTCAAAATCAGATGAAATGTCTTTTGACCTTTTGAATGCAATATTTTCATCAAAGATTACATCTCGGCTTACTTCTATATGATGTTCTTCTTTGATGTAGATTTTGTAAGACTTGGCTGAATTACTATAACCCACAAATATTCCTTTCTTGCTTGCTGGATCTAGCTTCTTCCTTTTATCCTTGGGAATGTGGATATATACTGGACACCCAAATATTCGGAGATGATCCACGATAGGCTTCTTCCCAGTGAAGACTTCCTCAGGTGTTCGATTATTTAGAGACCTATGGGGACTTCTATTCTGAACATACACAACTGTCTGTGTTGCTTCACCCCATAGGAATTTCAGTAGATCTTGGTCATGAATCATAGCTTTGACACTTTCTTCTATGGCTTCGTTCTTTCGTTCATCTACCCCATTCCGCTCAGGATTATACGGAACTATAAGCTCCCTCTTAATCCCTACCTCCTTGCAGAAGGCTATGATTTCTTTCGAAGTGTATTTTCCACCATTGTCAGATGTCAAAATCTTGACTTTCCTTTCTGTGAGATTTCCTACTTCGGCTTTAAACTCTTGAAATTTTGAAAAGACTTCATCTTTGGATTTAAGAAGGTAAACCCAAGTTTTCCCAGAGTGGTCATCTATAAAGGTGACATAGTATAGAGTCCTCCAAGAGATTTGGTTATAGGACCACAAACATCAGAGTGTATGAGATCAAGTATTTCTTGAGCACGGGATGTGCTATGTCTAAATGGCTTCTTTGCAATCTTGCCCAATGCACGACCCTTGCATATACCTTCATGTTCTTCCTTAAGATTTGCGATTCCATTCATTGTGGAGTTCACGGTTGGAAGAATTTTGAAGTGCAAGTGACCCAACCTTCTATGCCATAATTCACATGGGCTGATTTCAGTATGTATGAGAGCTTGATTTGAAGGAGAGGCTAATCTGTATAATCTACCTTCTTGGACACCAATGGTTCTAGCTTTTTCAAGACTTGAATCTTTAGCCCAAACAACTACTTTTCCATTTATAAAAGCTACTCTATCACCCTTTTCTTCTAAAGATGAAATAGAAATAAGATTTTTGCACAGACTTGGAACATAGAGGATGTTGTTGAGATGAATGCTGCTTTCGTCATCAAGCTTGATGGAGGTAGATTTGATGCCTTTCACTGGATAGTTTTTGTTGTCACCAAGCTTCACAGAATAAGAGGACTTTCCCTTGGAGAGAGTCTTGAGTTGATGATGGTGACCGGTCATATGCCTTGAAGCTCCACTGTCTATTACCCAAATGTTTTCATCTTGGAATGTGCCCAAGAGTGCAGAGAATAAACGATCAACTTTTGTAGATCTGTCAGATTTGGAGATTAGATAAACCCATGCTTGTTTGATCTTTTGATTGATGAGGTTTGTCAACCATAGCCCAATACTTGCCAACTGTTGCATGAGGGACTTGATCTTCCTTCTGCCCTTAGATGAACCACTCTCTGATACCATGCTGAGAAATTTAAAGGGCAATTCAATTGTCATATTTCTCTTTCTTGGATAACTGCTTGAGATGTTATTTTCTTCAGATTTGATCGATATTATTACTATGTGTCATTATCATCAACCACCTATCAAAAACAAGAAAATCAATCATGCATAAGTACACAAAATATTGGCACCATGCCAAGGAAAAAACCTCTCCAAAACTTGAGAGGAAAAACCCTTGAACTCTTTCCTATGGAATCTTTATTGAGAAATTACATGACCCAAACATGACCTTGAAATGCCTTCAACATCAAATGACAATACCTTAGAATTAGTACCCAGTAACACTATTTAGTTCTGCAATTGAAGAATTATATCAGTCTGCACCAAAACAATTCGAATAGGCTCTTCTAGCCTCGATCTACTCTTGCTCCATAGATATATTTATTATACATTGTCATAGTTATGAATATAGCTGATGTACAAGGCTTCCACAAGATGATCTGGTTCACTCTCACCACAGGGAAGGAGGGTGCCCTAGAATTCAGAGCGTATATGCATACGTGGATGGAGTTGGGGCTCTTCTAGCCTACGGTACCCTCACACTGTCATTCGCAGTCTCCTCCCTTCTATTGAGGTCAGGACTGCCCTTCAAACGCAATCATGAAATGCAATATGCTAACCCAGATCCGGATGCCGAGACGAGGTGCAGGTGCAATGAGGGGACAAACTTCCTCATATGCTGTGGCGACTTCGCTACCTTGCTTCTTTGTGAGAGAAGTGTATTGAATTGCCTTGTGGAGGCTCCATATGTTGCCTATATATAGGTTTGCCTTCCCATTCATTGAGCTGACGTGAACTTCGACGAGGCTGACGTTTCCTTCGATCATTTAGCTGAGCCGACGTGGTTTCATAGCCTTCCTTTGAGCGGTTTCAAGAGTAAAACTGCGGGTATATGTTTGAGTGTTTCTTTGATGATCTAGAAGGACTTACATTCATTACATTTACACAAATAATACATGGTTGTCTTCATTTTTACATGACTTGTCTTGAGCTCTTTGATTAGAGCAAACATAATTCTTTAAATACAAAAATACATTAATGCAAAAATAATGAAGACCGAACCTAGTTACATTATTTTCAACAAATAGAAGAGGATCTCAAGTCATTTGGTACACACACCTCTTGTGATCTCTCTCTTCATTTGTTTGGGTTTTGGTGAAAGAGAGATCTGGATGGAGTGCCCTAGCCGTAGCCATGGAAGGGACCTCTACGCTGCGCTAATGAAGATCAAGCTTTAGCCATGGATAGACCTATACGCTGCCCTAATGAGATCTAGACGCAATCATGGAGGAGAGGCTTTAACACAGTCAAGGAGGCTTCTATAACGCAACAAGGAGAGGCTTTAACGCAGGACTAGAAGAGACCCTAAGCTGCTGTCCTAAAATGCCGTAAACGCAAGTCTAGAAGAAACCCTATGCTTCTGTTCTAAAGTGCCCTAAACGCAGGCAAGGAGAAGCCCTAATCACAACCATGAAGGAGAACTAACCTCAGTAAAATGATGCCCTAATCTGCTGTCCTAGAAGGCTCCCATACAATGTCCTAAAGGAGGGTAAGACGTTGTTGTCTAAGGGTCACACATCCGCTGTAAAGAGGAGACTTAGCCACAGTTAAGGAGAGCCCTAGTAGCCATTAAGGAAGAGGCCTGGCTGCAGTCAAAGGAGGCCTAAATCTGTAGCCTAAAAGGGAACTCTATTTGTTGTAATGTGATGCCTTCACAGTTATGAAGAAGCCTTATCCGCAGCAAAGGAGCGCTGATCAACAGTGGAACATAAGCCCTATACACTGTAATGAGGAGGCCGTAAATCCGCAGTTAAGGGTGGACCTAATCGCTGTTCAAAGAGGCCCCTATATGCTGTATAGAGGAGGCCTAAACGAGACCTAAAGTGCCCTAATCACAGTAGGTTGTCAACGTGAAAGTAGCATGGTTTGGGCATCTATTTTGTGACAGCATAAGGCTGGTTTCTTCTTGCAAGAGGACTAGGTTAGAGGAGCATAGTATAAGACTTGTTGGGGTGTTATTGAAGGGACAAGCCATAATGAATATGCTGCCTGAAGACTGTGTGTTAGGCCGCTGACCATAACACCACAATCAAGCATTTTGTATGGGTGTATGAGGGCCTATATATGTCTAGATCTTCAACATAATCTAGGAGCTGTCTTTTGAGATAATACTGCTGAGATCTAAGGCTATTTTTGATGACTATTGGAGGGCTGTATAATACTGTTGTAATATGAGATGGACACAGCTATTGTCATGGGTTAGTACTACTGCGCTGAGGATTAGTCAGCTAGCAAGGTGCAACATGGTGATGGAATCACCTTGGAGAATCAATTGAAGAATGAGGACTGATAAGTATGCCTTCACCTAAGTTTAGAACTGCAGTCCTTGTCATCAGATCTACAACCTCATTGTGTCATCTTCATGGTGAAGGTCTCTGATATCTGATCTCTTATTTTGGCAAGACAAAGTGTTGACTTCAAATGTATTTGTACTATCTCTCTCTCTGCTGAACTATTGTAGAATATAGGAAGAATTGATCAAGGGTTTCCGCACATTGGGGTTTGTCCCTGCCTGGTGCCACATCTTGTGTCCTCTTGTCTTGGCTTGTCTTCTGCTGTTTATGTTTATGTTCTATCTGCACTTTACTATCATGCTGATGTGATTGCTAAACTGGAATTGATATTGAGCTAATATGAAAATTTGATGTAAACTGCTCTAAGCATAGAACATACCTAAATTCAACATGGTATCAGAGCTGAGGTGAAGACAAAGCCCAAGCAAGAGTTAAAGAGCAATCATTGGAGACAACTGGAAAGGACAAAAGGCTCAATGGGTTCCTCATCCCACTTCTCGAAAGCAAGAAGTGCTAGATTACATGAAGAGTAAAATCCCTGAGCCTCCATCAAATGCACCGGCTGCTCCAAAGAACAAGTAATCCAAGGGTGAAGTCGAAGCGAAGACGATTATCAGAGATTCCTCTGACAAGCGTCTGGTGGCCTACCTAAAGGTCACTTCAATGGAAAGTTCGGACCTAAGGGTGGAAGGAAAGGCAGATGCCTTACTTGCAATAAGTTTGGCCATTATGTGAGGGAGTGTCCAAATAGAAGGGACACATCACATGATGATGATCACAATCATTCCAGGGGCATCTTCAATGATCGAAGGAATGACAATGGCAAACAAAAAATGAATGCAGGACATCAAGGAAATGGCCGATTCTCCGAGAAAGCAAGGAACTCCATATATGAAGAACCAAATGTTGTTTCTGATAAGCAAAAGGATTATTATCTTATATCGGCCCTCTCCTCTACCTCTCCTTTGGACTCGTTGGGAAATTGGCTTATTGATAGTAGTGCCCCAAGGTACTTCACCGGATTCAACGAAGCGCTCTCTAATCTGAGAGAGAAGGAAACAATCTTGGAGAGGATGCCACCTATCCCTTAAAGAGTATAAAGAATGTTATTCTTCAATTAGATCAGGGTAACACGATTCATTTACAAGAAGTTCTTTATGTACTTGATCTCAAGAAGAACCTGGTGTGCATTTCGGCAATGGAAGACAAAGGTTACAAGGTGGCATTCATCGATGGAAAGATACGTGCTTGGAAAAGGCATTTTAAAGATGCTTTTACTCTTGGGTTCAATGTTGGCAATTTGTATCAAGTTGCAGGAAGTCCAATGGGGACCATGTCATGAGACACATCTCTTTAATGGCACCGAAGGTCTGCCCATCTTCATTATAAGGTCCCACCCGATGTGAGACAAATGGTGATAGGGGTGCTTGAATTCAAAGAAGAGCATGAAGGTACATATCTGAGATATCTTACAAGGTGACCATTCCCCTCATGTAATAACAAGACCACAGGTGTGGAACAACTAGAGGGGTTTGAGATTCATGATCAGGAATCTCATGTACGCAGGTTGAAGAAAGCTCTCTATAGTTTTAAGCAAGCACCCCGGGCCTGGTATGAGAGGATTGATAGCTATCTAATGAAGCTGAGATTCACTAGGAGTGAAGCCAATACAAACCATTGCTTTAAGGTTGTGGATGATAGACCTCTCATATTGGTACCTTATGAGGACGACCTCTTTCTGACAGGAACAAACCCTCTCATTTGCAAAAGTAAGAGGGAGTTGGATTTGTAATTTGGAGTGGTGGACTGCAAGCTTGTGACTACCCTGATGGAGCTTAACTCTAAGAAGTTATGTGGTAGTGTTGCCGGACCTGATTTGGGAAATGCCTCTGAGTTTTATCTACTCATAGTAGCATTGATGTTCTTGGTGAACTCCTGTCCGGATATTTGTTTTGCAGTTAGCATGTTGAGCCAACATATGGCTGAGTCACATCTCTCTCATTGGATTGGTGCCAAGAATCTTTTGAGATATCTTCAAGGCACAATCTCTCATGGATTGAGATACGCTGCCAAAAATGTGAGGCTGCATGATTATTTTGATGCAGACTGGGTAGGCAGTGTGGAGGATTGCAAGAGTACTTCTGGGTGCTAGTTCTCCTTGGGTTCTGCTTCGATATCCTGGATGAGAAGGAAGCAGAAGTCGGTTGCTTTGAGCACCACTGAGGCCGAATACATAGCTGAGAGTATGGCCTCCTGTGAAGCTGTTTGGTTGTGGAAGCTCTTCTGTGAGCTGTTTGGACACGTGCTGGATACCGTATGATTTTTTGTGACAACCAGAGGGGGATTCGATTGTTGAGGAATCCCGTGTTCTATGATCGCTCTAAGCATATAGACATCAGGTACCACTTTATTTGGGATATGGTACAGTGAGGAGAAATAGGGCTCCATCACATTGGGACTGATGTGCAAATCGCCGATATTCAGATGAAGCCCCTGGGAAAGGTCAAATTCTTGAATTTTCGAGAACGACTAGGAGTCGTGGGGAGACTCTTTCTTGAGGGCCCTGTATGATATGGACATTGAGCTCTGGGAGTTTCGGGGGGCATGTGGTACTTCTTGGAGCAATAAGCAACCATAGGGTGAGTGGTTCAACCTTCCCTGAGTGGTTTGCTATGTAAGCAGGATGAGTGGTTCATCCTTCTCCTGCTAAGACACAATCATAGGGTGAGTGGTTCAGCCTTCCCCTAGCGATTTGTTGTGTACAGCGTGAGTGATTTAGCCTTCCCCTGGGATACCCCTGGCGACATGTAAGCAGGATGAGTGGTTCATCCTTCTCTTGCTGAGAGATCCTACCCATGTGGTCTAGGACTCATGGGCAGTGCCTCTCATCTGGCCAATGAGTAGGGAAATCAAGAAGGACCATAGTACTACCGATGGACTCATTGTGTACTACCATACTCCCTATGCTAGGTTGATATTGATCTTGGATCAATTGGAACTGACTTCAGGTCAGTAAGAGTGGTATGATACATTGTCTTTATTTGGAACTGATTTGGGATTAGTAAGAGTGGTATGCGACACTCTCTTTATTTGGAACGGATTTCGGATTAGTAAGAGTGGTATGAGACACTCTTTTATGGGACTGACTTCGGGTCAGTAGAGAATGGTTTGATACATTCTCAATCACTTCTTCTTCTTCATAGTTCAGCAGAGCAGTGCAGGGCACTGATGGCAGAGATAGTACGAATTGGTAGATGGATTAGCAGATGGAGTTCATTTGTTTGGGTTTTGGTGAAAGAGAGATCTAGAGGGAGTTCCCTAGCCGTAGCCATGGAAGGGACCTCTACGCTGCCGTAATGAAGATCAAGCTTCAGCCATGGAGAGACCTATACGTTGCCCTAATGGGATCTAGACACAGTGATGGAGGAGAGGCTTTAACGCAGTCAAGGAGGCTTCTATAACGCAACAAGGAGAGGCTTTAACGCAGGTCTAGAAGAGACCCTAAGCTACTATCCTAAAATGTCGTAAACGTAGGTTTAGAAGAGACCCTATGTTGCTGTTCTAAAGTGCCCTAAACATAGGCAAGGAGAAGCCCTAATCACAGCCATGAAGGAGAACTAACCACAGTAAAATGATGCCCTAATCCGCTGTCCTAGAAGGCTCCCATACGCTGTCCTAAAGGAGGGTAAGACGTTATCATCTAAAGGTCACACATCCGCTGTAAAGAGGAGACTTAGCTACAATTAAGGAGAACCCTAGAAACCGTCAAGGAAGAGGTCTAGCTGCAGTCAAAGGAGGCCTAAATCCGCAGCCTAAAAGGGAACTCTACTTGCTGTCATGTGATGCCCTTATTCACAGTTTTGAAGAAGCCTTATCTGCAACAAAGGAGGGGTGATTAGCAGTGAAACCTAAGCCCTATACACTGTAATGAGGAGGCCATAAATCTGTAGTTAAGGGTGGACCTAATCGCTGTTCAAAGAGGCCCCTATACGTTGTATAGAGGAGGCCTAACCAAGACCTAAAGTGCCCTAATCACATAAGGTTGTCAGCGTGAAAGTAACATGGTTTGGGCATCTCCTTTGTGATAGTATAAGGCTGGTTTCTTCTTACAAGAGGACTGAGTTAGAGGAGCATAGTATCAGACATGTTGGGGTGTTATTGAAGGGACAAGCCATAATGAATATGTTGCCTGAAGACTGTGTGTTAGGCCGCAGGCCATAACTCCACAGTCAAGCATTTCGTATGGGTGTATGAGGGCCTATATATGTCTAGATCTTCAGCATAATCTAGGTGATGTCTTGTGAGATAATACTGCGGAGACTAAGGCTATTTTTGATGACTATTGGAGGGTTGTATGATGTTGCTGTAATATGTGATGGACATAGCTATTGTCATGGGTTAATATTACTGCGTTCAAGATCAGTCAGCTAGCAAGGTGCAGCATGGTGATGGAATCACCTTGGAGAATCAATTGAAGAATGAGGACTAATAAGTATGCCTTCACTTGAGTTCAGAACTGCAGTCCTTGTCATCAGATCTACAACCTCATTGTGTCATCTTCATGGTGAAGATCTCTGATATCTGATCTATTATTTTGGCAAGTCAAAGTGCTGACTTCAAATGTAGTTGTACTATCTCTCTCTCTGCTGAACTATTGTAGAATATAAGAAGAATTGATCAAGGGTTTCCCCACATTGGGGTTTTTCCCTGGCTGGTGCTACATCTTGTGTCCTCTTATCTTGGCTTGTCTTATGCTGTTTATGTTTATGTTCTATTTGCACTTTGCTATGATGTTGATGTGATTGCTAATCTGGAATTTGAAGTAAATTGCTCTAAGCATAGAACATACCTTAATTCAACACATTGAAATAAGCCCATGTGAAATCTGGCATAGAAGATTTTGCCATCTTCATTTCAGAATCCTTTCGAATCTAAGTTCTATAGTAGAAGGAATCCCCAAATTGAAAGAAGATCATGAAGGAGTATGCAAAGGATGCACATTGGGTAAGAATACCAAGAGACCATTTGGAAGCAATGCTTCACGGTCAAAAGAAATCTTGGATCTTATTCATTCCGATGTTTGTTGTCCAATGACTCTTAAAGCACTTGGAGATCATCTATATTATGTCACATTTATTGATGATCATTCAAGGAAAACTTGGGTTTACTTGATGAAATCCAAGGACGAAGTATTTACAAACTTTCAAGAATTCTAAGTTGAAGTTGAGAACCTTACAGAAAGGAAAATCAAGATATTAAGGTCTGATAATGGAGGAGAGCATACATCCAAGGAAATTATAGCTTTTTGCAAGGAGTCTCAGATTAAGAGGAAGTTGATAGTCCCATACAATCTCGGACAAAATGGAGTTGCATAACAAAAGAATTGATCCATTGAAGAAAGTGTAAAAGCAATGTTGCATGATCAAGATCTACCAAAATTTCTGTGGGAGAAGCCACTAAGACAACTATATATTTTCAAAATCTAAGTCCCCACAGGTCACTAGATAATAGAAGTTCGGAAGAAGTATTCATTGGGAAGAAACCAACTGTAGATCATCTCCGAATCTTTGGTTGTCTTGTATATCTTCATATACCGAAGGACAAAAGAAAGAAGTTGGATCCATCAGGCATGAGAGGAACATTTGTTGACTACAACAACTCCTCTAAGGCCTATAAAATCTACATAAAAGGACACCGTATAGAAGTCAGTTGACATGTCATATTTGATGAAAGTATTGCATTCAAGAAATCAAAGGAACTTCCCATGGACTCTGATGATGAATAACTTCTAGTATTTGAAGACGAGGTTGACAAGGAAGAAGAATAATCTCACCATGAAGATGAAGGTCTTAGTGAACCTATTCAACCTGTGGTCATCCACAAATCAAGAAAGAGGCCTAATTGGTTGAAGTCAATACCACTTGATGCAGAAGGTCATGGAGCAACTTAGGGCCCATTCAGGGAAAGCAAGAAGCCCAAACGATATTTTGGGTATGTAGCCTACATGACAAAACTAATAGAGGCAAAGCCATCCACTTTTGAAGAAGTTATTAATCATCAAGAATGGAAGGATGCCATGAATGAAGAATACCAATCGATAACGAAGAATGGAGTTTGGGAGATCGTGCCTAGGCTTAAAGACAAATCTGTAGTAACTTTCAAATGGATCTATAAGATCAAACATGTAGCAGATGGAAGTATTGACAAGTATAAGGCAAGATTTGTGGCTAGGGGTTTCTCTCAACTTGAAGGCATTGACTATGAAGAGACATTTGCTCCAACAACAAGGTATACAACTATACGTTCGTTGCTCTCTTTGGCAGCATCGATGATATGGAACATCCACCAAATGGATGTCAAGGCTGCATTTTTTAATGGCACAATTGATGAGGAAGTCTATATAGAACAACCCTTGGGATTTGAAGTTAAAGACAAAAAGTCATATGTTTGTAGATTGAGAAGGCATTATATGGCCTCAAACAAGCACCAAGGGCCTGGTATGCTAGGATGGATGCATACTTTCAGAGATTAGGCTTCACAAATAGTTCTGTTGATCCGAGCCTTTATATTAAGGTTGTGAAGGGTGAACCAGTAATCATTCTTCTGTATGTAGATGATCTTCTCTTGACAGATGTAGAAGGTCGAATTGAAGAACGTAAGAAGCGACTAGCAATAGAATTTGACATGAAGGATATAGGGCTGATGCATTACTATTTGGGACTAGAAGTTTGGCAAGGAGATGATGAGATTGATCTAAGTCAAGGGAAGTATGTGATCAAGATGTTGAAGAGGTTTGACATGATGGATTTCAAACCAATAACAACTCCAATGATCACAAACTTGAAAAGGCTAAGGAGTTCTAAATCGAGCTCGGCAGATCCTTCCAAGCTTAGACAACTGATTGGCTTACTGATGTGCTTGGTGAATACACAACTAGACATATCCTTTGCATTAAATATTCTCAGTCAATACCAAGTGGAGCCAAAGCATGATTATTGGATAGCACCAAAACATATTCTGAGATATCTGCGAGGAACCATCCACTACTACATGAAGTATGATAGGAGGAATGATGTCCACCTGATTGGATATACAAATTCTGACTAGGGAGCCAGTGAGCAAGATGGAAGGAGCACTACAAGAGGATGTTTCAATTTAGGATCCTCCATGGTCTCATGGATGAGCAGAAAGCAAGATACAATTTCTTTGAGTAGTGCTGAGGCAGAATACATTGCAGCGTGTGAAGTAAGCAGAGAAGCATTCTGGTTGAGGAAGCTGCTATCTAACCTGTTGACTACTGGAGTAGCACCTGATGATTATGTGAAGACTCCATGCCTAAGGATGATCTAGAGGACACTTGTACCATTAGATGTCATCAGTCAACAGAGTTTTTTAACTCTCCTTCTATCTTCTCATCATCTTTCTTCTTTGTACCCAGATTCCACACCCTGCGGGGAATTGTAATAAGTGATGCTAGTATGATGATTTTCTTGAATTTGTAACAGGCCTAGGATGTGGGACTTGATCAGCAAACGAGTACACCTTGGAGTGTTTTTTTTAATCCGGTTAATTATCCCTTCTTTTTCAGAGGCGGATAATTCTCTGGATTTTT
>APFE030072415.1:42260-53747 GCA_000404065.3 Pinus taeda
TAAATAAGTGGCCTTAGGAAATGTCTGGGGCGTATGACCAGTCGAAATTCATCCTCAGAGGCCCAGCATTCTCCTAGAGCCTACTTTGGGGGTCAAAAAATGACTCAGAGTCCCTCAAAGGGCGATTTTTCAAGTGACAGTGGCAAAAATGAAGAAAAAATTCAAAAAAATGAATAATTGGAAAAATTTATAAATTTTTCCAAAGTCAAAATAAGTCAAATTTGACATGGAAATTATGCAGAGAATCAAGGGTGATGTGGCAAGCAATGTGGGGCCCACCACATAAAGTTTCAAAGAAAGTCAAAGAAAGTCAAAGCAGGTCAAGTCAAAGTCAAACTGGGCCCACGTTGAGTTCATATGGCTAAAGCTCAATGATCAGTTTTATTTCATGATCAGATTTAATTCAAAATCATATGTATTAAAGTGTAAAGTTAAGTGAGTGGGAAGGGACCCCACCTCACCATATATGTTCACGTGCCAAGTCCGTATGTATTACTCAGCAGTATGTACGCATAACTCAGCATGCCAAATAACTCCACGCTGGCAGTCAAAGGTAACACGCAGACTTGGGCAGCAAGTTTACGTGGATGCCTCACAGCTTCCACGCAGTCATCTCCAGCAGTTAACGTGGTATTACACAGTTGTTTACGTGGTTAAAACAACAGTTTACAATGCATTTAACGCAGGACAGTCAAACAGTCACGTGGCAGCCAGTTTAACACAGATTTAGTTAGCTCAGCAAGTCAACAAACAGTGTCTAACGCTGATCTGGACAACATTTAACGTGGGCAGTCACAGCCAATTAACGTGGGCATGCACATCAGATTAAAAGGCAGCAAATACGAATTTGTTACCAGCAGTTTAGAGGCAGTAAGCAACAACAGTTATCTTCACACATGGACAGTCCTCTAAGCCACTTGTACAAATTTGTTTTACATTGGGATTGTCACTTGCTACACTTGTCATTGTCTCTTGGCATTGGGATCTCCTCCCATTTCTCTATTTATATGAGCCTTGGGCTCTTATTTGAGAGGGATAGAACGAGCTATTGGGCTGGCGGAAGCTCTGCTGGATTGTGTACTTACCTTTCAAATAAATAAATAAAAGTCTTTGGGGTTACTGGCTTCTTTTGTGGCGCATGCTTTGGTACATGAGGTATACTTGTGTCGTTTGATATTCATGTGATTTCATATTTGCTATCTAGTTGTTTTTCTTTGTGCATTTGCCTGAGGGCATTATTGTCTAGGGAGGAGAGATTTGCAGCTATCTCAAATCTCCTTTGGGCTTGGTATATTTTGTACACTTGTTGTAGCTTGTCATCCTCGGTTGAATGACAAGCTCAACTTGGTCTCTATATGCCAAGTCTCTTTTGCACTAACAATTGGTTTGCAAGCATTCTTGTGTTTTTAAGGGATAGGTTGCCAACTCTGTTAGAGTGTGAGGACTTCTTCGGTTGGAATAGTCACCTCGAAGGATATCGAAGGTCCCACAAGTTGTTCAAGCCAGCATTCTCATAAGACATCAAAAAGATTTACTCAAGAGGGAGTTTCTTGAGCCCTTAGCTTATTTTCTATCTTGAAAAATTATCGCATATTTTCTTCTTTCATTTGAAAGCATTTGTCTTCATCATGAAAATATAAAATAAAAAATTTAAATAAAAAATCTTCCTTTAGGGTTTTAGATTAAATTTTAAATTTTGTTTTAAGTTTAATCTTCGTTTGAAAGGGCATAAAAATTTTTGTGGGAATTTTTTTTTTTTTTGCCAGATTCAGTTGTTTTCATGTTATATCTTTCACGCTGACATCTGGAGTTTCAAGTCGAGATACGAATATGATATCTAGTTAATGGTTTATAACTCGTGGTGGTTTGAAGCAGTCATATTTTTTTAAATCTTCAGTTGCTGGATATCATTTGGGTCATTCAAAGAGCACTGTGATCTAGCTGATGACAAATGATTGCTGTTCACGTTTCATGTTTCTATAATCATCTAACAAGTAATCGATTTAATAACAATCTTTTAAGGCACTGGTCTGCTAAAATCAAATTTATCTAGTGCTTATCTTATCGTGTCTCGTGTCTCCCAACCAACTGTTTGCCAGTTGGTCTTTATTATCTCATAGGGTCTACCCCCCTTAGCCGCGGGAGACAGGCTTAAACGAAGGGATCGGGGATCAGAGTGACAGCCCCCGGTCTGAGCGTTGTCGTGCCAATCTGCGCGACAACATAACCTATTTGAAGGACCAATGAACCTACAACGATACATTGTGATAACACCAGTTGTATGCGATTTTCAGAAGACCTAGTGTTTCATGGAATGACAAAGCATATGAACAACAAGTACCACTACATTTGGAAGCTAGTACAAGATGGTGCGTTGCAACTGTTGATTTGTGGTAGCATCGGATGTGCTCTAGCCACGAAATTTGGTGGAGAGGTTGGGGCACATGAGATCTCCAATACCCAGAAAGGGTTTGGGTAGATTCTAAACAGTTCAGGAGATATTAAAATAATTAATATTTTTAATTGAGTCCCTAAGTCTAAACTTAGGGAAATTAAAATATTAATGTAGATTAATATAAAACTATGTTAGAATGGTCCAAAAGACATGGGTCAAGCCAGATCTAATCTTAGTCGTCGGTTAGGGACTTAATCTCGGCCGTTGATATGTCAACGACAAAAGTATAAGAGGGGGCTTGAGGGTCACTTAGAGATCACACCAGATGATCAATCAGTCTATTCTCTAGAGCGGGGTTTGCTAAGAGAGATAGAATCAGTGATCGGAGTTGCAAGTGAGGGGCAGTGAATACAGAGAGAGTGTGCCAGGAGATCAAAAAGATAGTGCCGGGAGATCAACGCAAGAGCCAAAGAGAGTGACGCAGTAGCAGCCAGAGCTCACGCAGGGCCACACAGAGGAAGCCAGGAGCTACAAAGTGCTTTAGAGAGGCTAGTGTTGTTGACGCAGAGGGCTAGAAGGCTGACGTAGGGCCTCCTGAGGCTAATGCAGACCCATTCAGGGTGACGCAGGGCTAGCGCTGGGCAGAGAGAGGCTGACGCAGTCCAGGGAGAGGTTGATGCTGGGGTTTCTGGGGCAGATTGGAGCTGAGGAGCTACCGGAGGGTTTATCCGGGGTTTCAGCCGGGACATTTGTCTCAGATTGAGAGGTACTACTACCAAGGGCATTCTCTGTTGGGTAAGCCAGATTTGGCACCCAGATTGTACTCTGAAATTGCTTAATAAGAAAACCCTCAAATAGTTGCACCGGTTTTCCCGCATTGGGTTTTTCCAGGGACATTGGTCCAAAAATAACGGTGTCATTTTGTGTGCTTGTTTCTATTTGCTTCAGTTGATGATATGTAATATGTTGAGCATGCATGCACTAGTGTTTATTTTCAGTGTTTACATGGTAAATAACTTGTGAAGTAACAGAACAAGTAGGTAGGAATAAATCAATAAAGTGCATGGAGGGTTTCTAACTAATAGACTTAGAAAATTCAACATGGTATCAGAGCACGGTTGCAAATCACAGGAGAACTGAGGACATCAGCCGAGCGGAGCAATAGTAATAGAAAACAGCTGTCCCGAGTGACAGAAGCTGTTCCTAGCTGAGAAGCAACAAGGGAAGGGTGACGCAGTGCTTGCGTCATCAAGGGTGTGCCGGGAAGAGGCAGTGTAGAGGCTAAGGGAGGAAAAGGGAGACTCACGTAGAGCCACACATAAGCTAGGAGGGCTGAAGTAGTTGGCTGAGGAGGCCGGGTTGCTGGTGCCAGGATTGCGCAGAGCCGAGGAGCTCTCACCTTCAAGTTGTTGAGGTTTAGGAGATTGTGGGAAAGTTATAGAGTGGAGCTGCTGAGGTACTGTAGTCAAAACAATACCTGACAAGGCAAGGCCAAGAGGAGGGAGTTGCTACCAAGGGTTTCTAGCCGAGAAATCCGGATCAGTGGTGCGGTTGCACAGACGATCAGAGTAGGGGGCATCTCGACATCAATAGAAGGATTTCCAGGAGGGAAATTGAGACTTAGAGGGAGTGACATCGAGAAATTCCAGGAGGGAAGTAGAAGAGCATCATGGCACTGCACGAAGTAAGAGACCAAGATAGACTGGACGGAGCGTCAAACTTCACAGTCTGGAAGGTCATAATCTTATCCGTACTTGACAGAAATCTTGTCAAGCACTTCGCCTTGAAGACGATAGCTATCCCAGTCGACCGAGCTGAGAACGAAAAGTACGAGGAGGCAATGGCGAGGGCCAAGAGCATCATCCTTGATGGGGTCATGGACCATGTAGTACCACACATTGCCGAGAAGGAAATGACAAATGAGATGTGGGAGGCTCGAAAGAAATTATACCAGCATACTTCTATGCAGAGAAGGGTGTTACTAGAAAATCAACTGAGGTCATATCAAATGAAGAAGGGAGAACTGATTGACACCTTCCTCGGAGGACAAAATGAGATCCGAGATCAGTTGACTACCATAGAAGCCACGCCGGATCAGGAATTGATGGTGAGGACAACCTTGAATGCAGTCTCAGAAGATTGGGAGGTATTTGTCCAAAGTATACTAGGTAGAGGGACACTTCCACGTTGGGATGAGATGTGGGTGGCTCTTTGCCAAGAAGAGATCAAATGGCAGACAAAGGCGGGAAGCAGCAGTCAGGGGATTAGAGTCAAAAATGAAGAGGAGGAAGATGTTGCCCTAGCATTTGAGGGAAAGCAAGAAAAGCGGAAGAAGAAGGATCTCTCCAAAATCAAGTGCTTCCACTGTGGGGAGCTGGGTCATTATGCGACCCAATGTCCAAGGAAGAAGAGTAAGGGAGAGTCTTCCGAGACTAAGGCAGCGCTAGCAAGGGCAGAGAAGGAAGTGGAGACAGACGATGATTGTGCCATGAGTGCACATGCACCACTTGAGCGGAAGTGGGGAGACATCGAGCTGTAGTCAAGTGGACTACAGGCGATGAGGGGAAAGATGCTCGAGGTACCCAGCCTCTTGGATTGGACCTTGCTACGAAACCCCGAAGAGGAGTAGTAGGACTGGGTGATGTTGGTAGAGATGGATACGGATGGAGCAATAGAGAGAGCTACAGTGCAGGAGTCCCGAAATAGTGCGAGGTTAGCAGGTTGCAACAGTGCGAGAGGCACGGGAGTGTTGCACCAGTGTAGGATGGCACAAAGAGGTTTGTAACGGTGCGAGATGTAGGGAGTTGTTGCAGCAGCGCAGAGGTCAGAGAGGGAGCACTTGTCAGCGACAGAGGGAGCTTCAGCATCAGCGAGTGTCTCTAGCCCAACAGAGAGGTCAGAGTTGGGAGATTAGTTACTTCTTAGTAACTGAGTAGCAATGTAGCAGTGGGCAACACGATGCAGCATGATGAGAGGAGTTGTAGTGCGGATGCAGTGTTGGGAGAAAGGACCAACAACAACACGGATGCAAAGGGAGTTGCAGTACGGATGCAGCAGTGGCAGTGGCAGGGCCATGGGTAGGTACAGGATGCAACAATGCAGAGGATGTTGGGCAGCAGGCCTCGCATCAGCACAGGGACTAATGTCAGATGATCAGAGTAATACTCAGTGAAGAGTATTGCTAGAGCACAGTCCTCGCTAAGAGGGAGTGTTGATTTGTGGTAGCATCAGATGTGTTCTAGCCACAAAATTTGGTGGAGAGGTTGGGGCACATGAGATCTCCAATACCCAGAAAGGGTTTGGGCAGATTCTAAACAGTTCAGGAGATATTAAAATAATTATTATTTTTAATGGAGTCCCTAAGTCTAAACTTAGGGAAATTAAAATATTAATGTGGATTAATATAAAACTGTGTTAGAATGGTCCAAAAGACATGGCTTAACCCAGATCTAATCTTAGCCGTTGATTAGGGACTTAATCTCGACCGTTGATATGTCAATGAGAAAAGTATAAGAGGGGGTTTGAGGGTCACCTGGAGATCACACCAGATGATCAGTCATTCTATTCTCTAGAGCAGGGTTTGCTAAGAGAGATAGAATCAGTGATCGGAGTTGCAGCTGAGCGGCAGTGAGTATATAGAGACAGAGAGGTAGAGATAGTGTCGGGAGATCAACGCAGGAGCCAGAGAGAGTGACACAGTAGCAGCCAGGGCTCACGTAGGGTCACGCAGAGGCAGCCAGAAGCTTTGTAGTGCTTCAAAGAGGCCAGCGTTGCTGACACAGAGGGCCAGAAGGCTGACACAGGGCATCCTGAGGCTGACGCAGACCCATTTAGGGTGACGCAGGGCTAGCGCTGGGCAGAGAGAGGCTGATGCAGTCTAGAGAGAGGTTGACGCTAGGGTTTCTGGGGTAGATTGGACCTGAGGAGCTGCCAGAGGGTTTATTCAGGGTTTCAGCTGAGACATTTGTCTCGGACTGAGAGGTACTACTACCAAGGGCATTCTTTGTTGGGTAAGTCGGATTTGGCACCCAGATTGTACTCTGAAATTGCTTAATAAGAAAACCCTCAGATAGCTGCACCGGTTTTCCTACATTGGGTTTTTCCGGGGACATGGGTCTAAAAATAATGGTGCCATTTTGTGTGCTTGTTTCTGTTTCCTTCAGTTGATGATCTGTAATATGTTGAGCAATCACTAGTGTTTATTTTCAGTATTTACATGGTAAATATCTTGTAAAGTAACATAACAAGTAGGTAGGAATAAATCAGTAAAGTGCATGGAGGGTTTCTAACTAGTAGACTTAGAAACTTCAACAACAACTACAATATATCTCCACTGATGAGCAAGTAGTTGACATATTGACAAAATATCTTCCTAATAAGAAGCATGTGGCTTTGAGAGACAAGCTTGGTTTGGTTGATGTATCCTCCCTAGTTGAGAGGGAGAGATAGGCACATCATTTTTTTCTTCAGTTGGGAAGACAAAATGGAAGATTGGGTAAGCATATGACATTCGATACTCTTTAAAGACGAGGTAGGGCATCCAAGATAAGAGTAGTCGTGGACCGATATTCTCTGAGGACTAGTTATCCAAGGTACGAATAGTCCAAAGAAGGTCATACTTTGTGAACACCTAAGTGGAGTATGTACCTTGAGAGACAATGATGATGGTGTCTATAAATCATTGGTCTCGATAGCATTGTGCTTTGATCTTGTGGAGAGATAGAGCTGCTAGTCAAGGCCTTGCTATGTGAGAATGTTGGTTGGTATGATGCTAAACAGATGGGTTACCAATCCGACTCTTCTTATGAGATCTCTTCAGATTGAGAATGTCTATGTATCATTTATGAATACCTCCCTAGTTAAGAGGGAGTGTTGAAAGATGTTAACTAGGTTCGATCTTCATAAAGATGAAATGTACTTTTGATTCTTGTAAAGTGAAAAATGAAAGAAAATTATTATTATATTTTTGGAGCATGGGTTTCATGCTCAAGGTCTTTTATTTTGTAGATCAAGCACCCATTGAGTGCTTCTAGGGTTTGTCCTAGGTCAAGAAGTCAAAAGAGTCATTGGCATAAGTTGAAGACCCCCTCGGGCACATTATAATTTGTAAAGGAAATTATTTTTGTCTTAAAAAGTGTCCAGATACCCTCCAAGACCAAGTCGGCCTGGCAACTGGCAAGCCAGCCTAAAAGGAGGAGCCACATCCCACCTTGAAGAGCCTACATATGGGAAAAAACTCGACCTCCTTGAGACACGTACATCCATCTCTCATTCTAGCGAAGAAGGAGGAAGAAGAAGGCAATGAAGAAGGAAGAGGACGAAGGGTTTTTTTGTTTGGGCTATTTCTCTCTCACACGTGTTAAGGAGGACTAGGGTTGCTGCAACAAATCTAGGGATTCTATCGACAAGTTCGATCTTGGAGGAAAGAAAGCGAGTAGGTCAGGCGAAGGTCACCAAGGATCATCCTCAAGCTCCAGAAGTGAGGGAAATGCAAGCGAAGGTCAAAGGAAGGCTCAAAAGGCAGATCGAAGCACACACATGTGGCAACAACAACTATTGGGGGGGCCGAAATTTCAGATTTGTAGCTGGAGGTCGAATAAGTGCTACTAGAAGAGATTTGACTAGGTTTGATTGGATCATGGTTAGCACATTGTCTGGAGAGGTTGATATTGGTCTTTGAGGGTATTAGGGTTAGTCTTAAGGTCTTGGAATTCATCAATTGAAGAATCTATAAGGAAGAGAAGAGATTTGCGGGTTTTCCTCTCAAGTGAAGAGGTTTTGGCCCTAGCTTGCAACCTATATTTTGTGTTCTTGTTCTTCTTATTTTTGGTAGCTGTTTGTTGATACACACATATAATTATAAGTAACAAAGTTAATAAGTAAAAATACATCACAAGGAGTTATCAAGTAAAGAGAAATCACTGAAAATCATTGCCCTATAGATTTCTCAATGGGTTTCGCTAGCCACATAGGGTCACACAATTTCACTAAAGCTAACCTAAACAAATTGTTTAAACTCCATAAAACTTAAGGAAAAAATTCTTTTCATTCTTCCAATGCCACCTCATTGATGCCTTTGGTGCCCCTTAGCCCCTGAAGGGTACCCCACATGCCCTCAATGATCAAACAATCAAAATATACACTTGGTTTCGTGCCCACAACATTGGGTGCAAAACCCACTACTTGGATACACTAGCCTACAATGCCCATATGGGTCAAACTTCTTCCTAACACAGTACCCTAGGGTGTGGGTGTACCTCCCAAGCTACACAAATCAACACATTAGGCAAGTTTGCTAGTGTATATTTGTGTTATAACCTATGTTGCATGAGTTCTTGGAGCGAGAGAACATTGAGAATGTGGATGCAAGTGTCCAAAACAATTAGAGTTTCATCCAAATTTGCAAGAAACATGAAGTTGGGAATGGCAATATTATATATTAATAGAGAAATTATGTTAATATTATTTCAAACAAATTAGAGGCCAATCTAGGGGAGCTTTGCTCCTATTTTGTGTTGGAATTGCTATATAGTATTATACTATAGTGTATTTCACTTACCATGTTAATATATTCAATTCTATTTTCGATATTAATAAGTATCAATTTTGAACTATATTAAAATCTACAATTAAAAGCTTTATCTTTCTCGAACAATTATAATGTTGAAACTACTAATTTAATTTGTGTTAATAATATATGAACATATTTAACAATACACTGAAACTTTAATATTCATAAATATCATCTAGAAAATAAAAAGCAAAATACATACATAAAATTTCAACACTTTTTGCAAAATTAAACTCAACATATATAAACTTTGAACATTTTGTAAGTTTGAACCATTATTTCGATTTTTGATAAATACATGCATTAAAAGTTATTCATATCAACAACTATAATGTGAGTATTATAACGTTTTTTATCCAAGTGATTTGTGAAATAAGATTTGTGTAGTTTAGTCATTGTTTTATAGTGATCTTTTTCATACATATTGTAAAAGAATTTGTGGTAACGCTATGTTGCCAACATTGCGATATTATCGCGAAAATATTGCCACATCATGGTTTTTTGGAGTTGGCGATAATAACGGCCAATAATATTGGAAATTTTTTCTGATCTAGAAAATATTGCAATAATATTCGTAAAAATCGTGAAAATATTGCAACATGATCCAAAAAATCACCTATCTGTGCCTAGATCTGTTTATAAAGTTAATTTTTGATTTTTTTGTCATTTTGCAAACAAAGGCTAGGGGTTAGAGAGTAGAGAAGAAGGAGAACAATTTTCTTATGGTTAAGGAGGAAAAAAATGACAATTTTTAGGAGCCTTCTCAAAAAATTTTGCACTGTGGACCAAGTTTCCTCAATAGGTTGTGCACTTGCTGGTATGGGCATCAAAGTCGACCTTGTTTCTTTTTTTGTTTTTCTTAGTTTTTCATTGGGTTTTTAGTCACCCATTTATTTTCCATGATTTTGCTGGGGGGAGGGAGTGTATTTTTTTCCAATTATTGTTTCATTGAGTGGAGCAGGTTCCTTGATTGTAAAAATGTTGATTTTTACTTTCTAAAAATCTTCTTGTGCCCTAGGTTCAATGTTACATTGAAGAATAAACATGTGAAGACATTTGGACCCTGTGTGGGAATATGGTGAACCTGAGGGGGGGGTTTAGACAAAATTTGAGTTGCAAGTTGTGTGGGAAGCATATGACAGGCTAAGTAACCGGATTCGTTTGAAACCTCTCACGAGTCCGAATCCTGCGAATTGGACACGATTCGTTAGGAATTCGAATCCTAGAACGGGACACGATGTGTCTGTATGGGATTCATACGAATCCCGTGCGGACACATCGTGTCCCGATTCTGGGATTCGAATCCCCTAAAATGAAACCTGCGCGGTAGAAAAAGGTGCCGTTCCTTATGTTTTTCACCTTATTTCTCTTTCAGTTTTGCATTTCTTGAGCTGTGGGCAAGGAGCTAAGGGTTTGGAGCAAGGAGCTAAGGGTGCGGAGTGTTCGGCAAGGAGATTCAAGCACCAAGTAAGTGCATTTCAGCTCTATTTTTTTGCATTTCTATTATAGCAGTTTGTATATGATTTTTTTTTACAAATTTGTGCATGTTTTGTTTATTTTCTTTTACAATATTCATAGCTCAATCAAAGGCAGCAGTGAGGGGGCAAAGGAAGGGGAAGAATGTCTCCATTGGAGATGTCCCTCCTCCCCCAATATCATCAGAGTTTGCTGCAAGTAATGTTGAGGGAAGAGGAGGACCTAAAGACAACATTGAGAAATATCCCTTGTGGAAATATGTCATAAGAGAGGATGGGACAAGCACCAAGGGGAAGGGAGGAGGCAATGTGCAATGGAGATGCAATTTTTGTCACATTTTTTTCAAAAGCACATATTTCCGTGTGAAAGGCCATTTGTTGGCTTTACCAGGTTGTGGAATTGGAGTTTGTAAAGCTGTTCCTTTACAAAAGAGGAAAGAAATGGAAAAGGAGTCCACTGTTGGTATGGAAAATGTGGCTGCAAAATCAAGAAAAAGCAAGAATGATGACCCCCTTCCATTTTTGAGGAAAGGCACCACCAAATTTCCATTTGAGAGTCCTATTGGGGGACAAGCAGCAAAAAGAAGAGCAATTACACTTGGTCCAATGGACAAGATTTTTCAAAAAGAGAAACGGGAAGAGCTTGATCTCCTTGATCTCACCATTGCCTTCTTTTTCTATCAAAACTTCATATCATTTAATGTTGCATGCTCACCTCTATTTATTGAGATGTGTCGAGCTCTAACTCATAGGTCTCCATCATGGTATGTGCCTCCTGGTTTAGAGAAGCTTAGAACCACATTGTTGACGAAGGCAAAAAAAAGGTACAAAAAATGCTTGAGCCTATTGTAGCATCATGGCCAACATCTGGGGTTAGCATTGTTTCTAATGGATGGACAGATCTAGCACGACACCCAATCATCAACTTCATGGTGTCTTCCTTGAATGGTCTAATTTTCTTGAAAGTAGTGGATACACTTGGAGAATACAAGGATGCACAATTTATTGGTGAGTTATTTATTAAAGTTATTGAAGATGTAGGTGTT
>APFE030072415.1:55987-68535 GCA_000404065.3 Pinus taeda
ATATTTTAATAAAATAATATATAACGAATCCTACGTGTCCTGTTCCGGGGGGTCAACGTGTCCGAATTTGACACTCGAATCCCCGTATCCTACAAATCCTGAATCCCCGTGTTAGGTAACTTAGATGATAGGGAATATCCTGATTGAAATACCACCTTGGACAAATCCCATGACATGACATAGAACTTTGCCCATATGCATCTCCAAAAATCATCTATATTCTGATCTAATCATTAGAAGACAAAATTTCTGCCAAAAGTAATAAGGTAGCTGTGATTAGTCAAATTGCAAGGGGAGGTGTTGAGGCAAGTGAGAGTGGTTCTTCAACATGTTCTACAATGGCTAGCCCCACATCTACCTCATCATTTTTTGTTTCTAGAACCACACCTAGTGCACAATCTTCTATTTGGTCAATGCTTAAAATAAAGGAGAAGGAAGAAGTTGACAAGCTAGTGTGTAGGTGTTTTCTATGGAGTGACATTCCCTTCCGCATTGCGAAGAACAATCCATTTTACTAGGCTATGTTTGCAACTATTGCTATTGTTGGCATAAGGTACAATGCTCCTTCCTATGATGACTTGAGAGGGCCTATTTTTCAAAATGAAAAAGTCGATTGCGCTGCTAGATTGGAGGAATTTAGGGCATCATGGGAACACAATGGATGCATTATGATGTCGGATGGTTGGATTGATAAAAAGGGTAGAACCCTTATTAACTTCTTGGTTAATAGTTCCAAAGGGACAATGCTTATGAAATATGTTGACACATCTGCACATATCAAAGATGCACGACTGTCTAAAGAAATGGAGATATACAGGATGGACATTTGGCTTTGACATGGCTATCCACGATAAGAAGACCAAAATGCCAAGTAAGCTTTAATTTGTTTCAAATTTCATTGTCTCTTCATACTTTGCTTCAACTTTCAAATTTCAATTTTTTTTCTTATGTTTTTCTTATTTGTTGTAGATGTGTGGCAAAGAAGCTATGGTGGCAAAGTTGTTAGTTTTTGTAGCATCGAAGGTGTTCTAGTCTTGAAACTTTGTGGAGAGGCTAAAACATAGGAGTTCTACATAACTAAAAAATCGTTTCTAGAAATTCCAAGTAGAAGTGTCTCAATTAGATTATTAGCCTATTTTTAAATATTTCCTAAGTCTAAACTTAGGAAAAGGGGTTAATTAATTAGTATTAATTGAGAAAGGTGTGAATAATCTAGAAACTCATGTGGATCGATCCAGATATGATCTCATCCATTGATTAAGGTTTAATCTTGGTCGTTGGAGCCCCAATTGGAGATTATAAGAGAAGGTCGATGGGTAAATGGAGAACACGCACTTGAGATCGATTTCCTTGGGCAGTTCGATTTTCCAGAGAGCAGCGATAGTTGTTGGAAGAGTTTGAGCTAGAGAGGGGAAGCAAAGACAAGGAGGGGCAGGGACATTGAGTCTAGAGGAACTCTTCCAGATCCTGAGAGTCAGCAGCAGAAGGGTCGTATTTCCTAGAGAAGCTGCGTAGAGGCAACGCATATAACTTTAGAGGAAGAAATATTTTGCTGAAGGGAAGAGAAATCCAATTGCTCTTGGTATGGAAATTCTACAGGAGGCCAAACGAATTTCTTCCAGAGGCAAAGTTAGCTAGGACATCATTTTTCTTGCAGTTCCGGGCTCAGCGAGTTGGGGTTTGTGCAGGCACTATACAGAGGTAGAACAACTGGCTAGTTTAATCAATTGCCAGAGCAGGATCAGGCGTGGTGTTTAGGTATTTGCTTCATAGATATTTCGAGTAGTTTGTTTTGCTGATTGGATTGCCAGTTGGGCATCCATATATTGTACTTAGAATTTCACTGTTGCTTAATAATATAAAACCCTCAACTGATGTACCAATTTTCCCAAGTTGGGTTTTTCTGGGGAATTTTTTTTAAAAATAAGTGTGTCAAATTTTTGTGTGTGTGTGCCAGTATTTTCTCAGTTTCCAGTTTATTTTCTGCATAATTTATTTTTGTGAAGATTGCAGTTTGTTGTTGCCATAGCAATAAACTACTAAATTAATTAATAGTTAGAAGAATTAATTCTAGTTGCTGCAATAGAATTTCAGAGGTGAAATTTTCACATGGTATCAAAGTGATCTTGATTAGGCGAGGAAGCTTAGGAGCGAAAGAAAAAAATTGCTCTTCAGAAGAAGCAGTAGGATAGATTTCTGGAGGCTGTGCAAAGCCTAAGCCAGGTGGTTCGAATTGTTGGGTAGATTGATTTTTCAATGTAGGTTAGCAGAAAAATTCAGCCTCCTAGATTCAGTGATTCCAGCAAGTAGAGGGTGCAAGAACTCAATAATTTTCGTTGAGAAAATTCCTTGTTTGGGTGCAAAAGGGTTTTGTAGTAGCAGAATCAACGTCGGGTGGAAGAGAAAGGCACACACAGAGGGAAATTTCTCTCAGGGGATTTTGAGTTCTAGAAATCTGATTTTTCTAGTTGCAGATTGGCAGAAGCTGTGAGCAAAGTTTCTCGCTCCAGTAATCAGTGCGTGTAGTAGACCCAACACCCAAGCAGGGGGAAATAGGGAGATTTTTGGCCAGATTCAGAGATAGCCACAACTAGGCTTAGAGATGAATATGGCTTGAAAGCCTATGTAGATAATGTGGTAGTAGTCCCTCAGGATGTAGATTAGCTAAAGGAGTATAGGAACGAGATGGTGAAGGTGAAGAGGTTGATTCTGGATGGAGTTCGAGACCATGTAGTTTCACATATATCTGAGAAAAGTACTGCCAAGGAGATGTGCGATGCTCTCGTCCAGCTATATCAAAACACTTTCGAGCAGCGGAGATGTTCCTATAGGAGAAGCTGAGAAGCATCAGGATGCAAAAGGGTGAAAGAATAGATTCCTTCCTCACCAGAATTTAGGAGGTTTGAGATCAACTTGGAACTGTTGGGGAGGCACTTCAACCAACAAAGCTTGTATGGTTGGCACTAAACAATGTCTCGGAGGAGTGGCAAGTCGTTGTCCAAAGTATATTGTGCCTAGACACATTGCTTAGATGGGTTAGGATGTGGTTAGAATTAAAACAGGAGGAGTTGAGGTGAGCTCTATTGAAGAGCACCATTAGCAGTTGTAGCAACAAGGGCGTGAAAGGTGAGAAGGAAGAGGAAAATGTGGCCCTAGCATCAAAGTGTCCCAACTAGGGACAAGGGGAGAAGAAGAAGAAGAAGGACCTATCTAAGGTCAAGTGCCTCAAGTGTGGCGAGCTTGGCCACTACAATACTCAGTGTCCTCTCAAGAAGAAGGACAAGTAGGAGAAGCAAGACTAGGCAGCAATGCCCACAGAGATAGACAAGTTATCCTCCAGGCTAGATGAAGATTTTGCTATGTTTGTAGCTATACCTCTAGGAAAGAGGTGGGGCGATATGGAGTTATAGTCCTAGAGTTGCAGAGTTTGGGCAAGGTCCATTGAGGTGTCATTCTCATGGATCATTACCTTGGTACAGGGGCCCACAGTGTTTGCTAGCAGGATGGATCAGTGTCATCTGATGCAGTTAGATTTGAGAGCGACAGTTGTAGACTAGTAGTAATCAGGTGCTGAGGAGCGCAATGCAGTGTTGACAATAGAGAAGGAGGCTTAGTAGCAGAGTCAACAACATTGTAGATTCTTCAGTGGATAGTGCAATGGCTAGTAACAGTCAGGACTCAGGAGACAGATGTATAAAAAACAATTGATTTAGTATTTTGGATGCTTCTCAGTTGCAGTAGTTGTAGTCTCAACAACAGTAGATGAGAGGGAGTTGCAGTGAAGATGTAGAGCTGGCAGCAATGTAACAGTGTCAACAGCAACACAAATGCAACATCACAGTTGTGCAGTGGTTGGTGGGTAGTGGCACGCAGTCACAGTGGCCAGACATCAGCAGCGTGACAAAGGGTGATACAAAGACAGGGTGTTGTAGCAACAATGCAACACGAGAACACCTTTCTTGCTAAGAGGGAGTGTTAGTTTTTGTAGCATTTGAGGTGTTCTAGTCTCGAAACTTTGTGGAGAGGATAAAACACAAGAATTCAACATAACCCAAAAATCGTTTTTTGAAATTCCACATAGAAGTGTCTCAATTAGATTATTAAGGCCAATTGCACTGCTAGATTGGAGGAATATAGGGCATCATGGAAACACACTAGATGCACTGTGATGTCAGATGGTTGGATTCTTCAAAAGGGTAGAACCCTTATTAACTAATTGGTTAATAGTCCCAAAGGGACAATGCTTATGAAATATGTTGACGCATCTACACATATCAAAGATGCACGATTATCTAAAGAAATGGAGATATACAGGTTGGACATTTAGATTTGACATGGCTATCCATGATAGGAAGACAAAAATGCCAGGTAAGCTTTAGTTTGTTTCAAATTTCACTGTCTTTTCATTCTTTGCTTCAACTTTCAAATTTCATTTTTTTCTTATGCTTTTCTATTTGTTGTAGATGTGTGGTGGAGAAGCGATGGTGGCAAAGTTGTTAGTTTTTGTAGCATAAAAGGTGTTCTAGTCTCGAAACTTTGTGGAGAGGCTAAAACACAGGAGTTCTCCATAACTTAGAAATCGTTTCTAGAAATTCCACGTCGAAGTGTCTCAATTAGATTATTAGCCTATTTTTAAATATCTCCCAATTCTAAACTTAGAAAAAGGGGTTAATTAATTAGTGTTAATTGAGAAAGGTGTGAATCATCTAGAAACTCATATAGATTGATCCAGATATTATCTCAACCATTGATTAAGGTTTAATCTTGGTCGTTGGAGTTGCAACTGGAGATTATAAGAGAAGGTCGATGGGTAGATGGAGATCGCACTTGAGATTGATTTCCTTGGGTAGTTTGATTTTCCAAAGTGCAGCAAAAGTTGCCAAAAGAGTTCAAGCCAGAGAGGGGAAGCAGAGGCAGAGAACGGCAGGGACAGTGAGTTCGGAGGAAGTTTTCTAAATCTGGAGAGTCAACAACAAAAGGGTTGTATTTCCCAGAGAAGCTGCAGAGAGGCAATGTAGATAGTTTTAGAAGAATATCGATTTTTCTAAATGTTGATTTGGGGTAGCATTGGATTTGCTCTAGGCCTCAAATTTTGCAGGGAGGCTTGGGCACATGTATTCCAAAGAACCCAGAAAGCGTTTTTGGAAATTCTGCCCAGAGACAATTTTATTAAATATTTAATATTTTTTAATGGGTCCGTAAGTCTAAACTTAGGAAATTAAAAATATTAATGGGTATTAATCTAATTGTGGGAGTAACTTCTAGAAGAAGGCAAGGATCAAGCTAAAATGATCTTAGCCATTGATTAGGTTTTCGTCTGTGCTGTTGAATGTCAATGAGAAGATTATTTAAGGGAGCTTGAGGGTCATTTGGAAAACACATCGAGAGATCAAGAGATTGAATTTCTAAAGTGAGAAGTTCTCAGGAGGAAATTTTGATCGAGGAGATTTCTTGCAGAGAGGGGCAGTGAGTATCCAGAAGAAGGAATTTTTCTTGGGCCAGAGAGTAAGAGGCAGAGAGTGGGAAGAACAACATCAAGAGAGAGGCATATGCTGGCCCATGCAAAGCTGATGCAGTGGCAGCGCATGCCTTAGAGGGAGATCGAATTCCTGCTGAGGAAATCGAGTTTTAGTAGCGGGGAGCCAGGGTGAGACCGGGAGGTAGAGATTCGGATTTTCCAGCCAGCTGAGGGTCCATAGAAGGAGCAACGTGATACCTAGTAGGGGTGAAACAAGAATTGCGTAACGCAGAGGCTACGCAAAGGGTACACAGAGGCTCTAGTTCAACGTGATCAGACTCAGATTCTCCCAGTGATAGCGTGAGATCATTTCACCATTCATTTTGTGCAGTTTCTCTCTATATCAGGTTGCTAGTTGAGCATCCAAGAATTGTACTCAGATTTTCTCTTGCATAATAATAACACCCTCAGATCTGCTACATCGGTTTTACTGCATTGGGTTTTTCTGGGGATGATTGTCCAAAATAACGGTGTCTATTGTGTTGTACTTTCTTTCTTGCTCAGTCTCTTCGTTTCCCCATAATATTTAATTAAGTGAAGGTTGCAGTGTGTGTATTACGATATTTTCCATAGGAAACTGCAAGTAATTTGTTTAAATGAATTTAACAAATAGGAGTAATATCATCAGTCGCTGCAGTAGGGATTTCAGTTGAGGAATTTTCGCATGGTATCAGATCTGCAGGTGATGCAAGAAGAGCAGAGCCGGTAGATCTAGTGTTGAGCAGAAGAGGGAAATCGAAAAGCTGCAGGAGGCATCAGTTCGAAACCACAGAGGGTTTGCGTAGTTCTTAGCCGGAGGATTGAAATTTGAGGCAGTCTCTCTCTGAGTGAGTCGACGGAGAGAAGGACTTCCAGTTCAAATTTTTGTCAGGGCAGAGGGAGCAACACTGAAGCCTTAACGTGAGGAGAGTTGGTGGGACATAGATTTTTCTGCAGGCAGTTTGTTGGGCAGAGGATCGTCAGAAGAAAGAGGAGAAGCATTGAGGGAATTTCTTCCCCAGAGAATTCCTAGCCAAGGAATTCAAATTCTCTAGAGTTGAGCAACAACAAGGGCAAGTAGTTTTACTAGCTCCAGCAGGGAGTGCACATGCTAGCCCAGTAGCAGCACAGAGGAGAGAGGTCATTCAAATTTCTATTCTTGGCAGATATGGCAACAAGTGGCTTGAGGGATTAGGATAGGTTGGACGGGGCATCCAACTATGTCATCTGGAAGGCTAGAATGTCTTTCCTTTTAGATGAGCATGTCCTCAAGACATATGTTGACAGCGTGGTGGCTGTGCCTGGAGATCCAAATCCATTGAAGAAGTATAGATCAGAAATGGCAAAGTCCAAGAGGATGATCCTTGATGGAGTAAAGGATCACGTGTTGTGTCATGTCGCTAGCAGAGGGATTGCTAAGGAGATGTGAGATGCCTTGGCCACGTTATATCGAGGATCTTCCGAGCAACGAAAGATGTATTTGGAATAGACACTGAGATTTTATCAGATGCACAAGGGGGAGCGTGTGGATCCATTTCTCACAAAGCTGAAGGAAACATGTGATGAGTTGTCTGCTGTGGGGCATACACCTTAGGATTCTGAGTTGGTTAGACTGGCCCTCAATTCTGTCTCAGATGAGTGGCAAGTCTTTGTCTAGAGTATCCTGGGCAGAGTAACATTACCGAATTGGGATGAGATGTGGGTAGCTCTAAAACAAGAGGAGCTGAGGAGAGGCTCAATCAAGGTCAAACTTGATGGAAGCAACAACAGTGGGTCGAAGCCCAAGGAGGAGGATAATGCAGCCCTTGCATCGAAGGGACAACAAGAGCAGCAGAGACATAAGAAGGAAATCTCGAAGATCAAGTGTTCCAGGTGTGGTGAGATGGGTGACTACGCTACTTAGTGTTCTCTCAAGAAGAAGGACAAGGACGAGAAACATGATTCGAAGGCTGCGCCCGCGAAGGTCGTGGAAGAGGAGTTCGCCATGATAGCTGAGATACCTCCAGAAGGGAGGTGGGCTGATTTGGAGCTATAGTTCGAAAAAGCTACAGATGGGCAGGATCCTTGAGGAGTCCACCTCTTGGATCAATACCTTGCCACAGGAGCCTTGTTTTGTGGTAGCATGATCGACTAGTGTCGGATGGTGTCGAGGAGATAGTTGCAGTGGCTAGGAGTGCTAAAGGCTGAACAATGCAGAGCAGAGTTGGCAGCAGTGCATATGGCACAGAGCAGAGATCAACAAGAATTAGGGTTCAACATTCACGTGGTATCATACTGAACATAATTGGTTTAGTAATTTTGGATGTTTTTCCGTTGCCGATAGAGTAGCAGCGACAATTTGCAGTGTAATGGCAGTTGGCAGTGGCAGTGCTAGTAGTTGCAGCAACAACGTAGTAGTTAGTGGACAACATCTCAGACATTAACAACATAGAGAACGATGCTTCAAAGTCAGAGCAGTATGTCGCAACAGTATATTGCTAGAGCACATTCCTCGTTAAGAGGGAGTGCTGATTTGGGGTAGCATTGGATGTGCCCTAGGCCTCAAATTTTGCAGGGAGCCAAGTGAAAGAGATCTGTGTATTCCTCGTCAGCGAAGTGGTTTTTTCCTCCAGGAAAGGTGTTGGCAGTTTAACCGCAGTTTACTATTCCGAACCATGTACACGTGTCACCTGAATGCAAGCAGCTGCTTGGCCGTATTAAATTGAGAGAGGATGGATCAGAATTGTAGCAACAATAAACAAAAAAAAAAATTAATGAAGTCAAAATTATTGCATGTAAATGGGCATACTACTGTAAGACCTGGTAAGCATGTTGTACCCTTGTGATCACCGGTAAAGTCTGGTTAGACCTAGGTGATGGGGATTTCGGGTTACCAATACCCACGTAAAAAACTCTGAGGGGTGAAGGCAGAGTGGCGAGATTGTCTCACTTAGCAGGTTTGGCTGGAGTTAGTCAAGGAACCCCAAGTCAAGTTTAAGGGGGGAATTGTTAGGTAAAATTGACTCAGGATAGAGTCAAAGTTGACCAGGTCAAACAGTGATGGTTTTGGGGCACATGGTATTGTGCACCCATAATATTCTGCCCGTGGTATTATATGTAATGGAGTTTATAAAAGGCTGGAAGGACTTCATTGTAATGAAAGACCTAGAGGTGAGCGGTAAAGGCTCACTTGGTCGGATTGGCCAAGGTTTTGGCCAATGGTAATAAGATCTTATTAGGTTGGGTTTTTCCCCGAATTTGGGGTTTTCCCCAATAAACATTTGTGTTTATGTGTTTATGGTTCTTGCTAGTTATTTTTATATTTGTTCCTCTCAGTAAATCTTTGTAATGAATTTGTGTTCTTAGGTAAATTTCTTAACACCAGAGGCAGAGTCAGTGAAGACGCCATTTTTCTTGCAGTTTCAGGCTCAACGAGTTGGGGTTTGTGCAAGCACTGTGAAGAGGCTCACGCAGAGGCAGAACGACTAACTAGTTTGGTCAGTTGTCGGAGCAATATTAGGTGTGGTGTTGAGGCTCACAAATATTTCAGCCAATTTGTTTTGTTGATTGGATTACTAGTTGGGCATCTGTAGATTGTACTCATAATTACACTACTACTTAATAATAAAAAAAATTCAGCTTTTGTACCGATTTTCCCAAGTTGGTTTTTTTTTGGGGGCTTTTGTCCAAAAATAAGTGTGTCAAATTTTTGTGTGTGTGTGCCAATATTTTCTCAATTTCCAGTTTATCTTCGACAAAATTTGATTTTGTGAAGATTGTAGTGTGATTAATTTGTTGTTTCCATAGCAATAAACTGCTAAATTAATTAACAATTAGAAGAATTAATTCTAGTTCCTGCAATAGAATTTCAGAGGTGAATTTTTCACAAGAGTACCCAATCTCCAAAAGCTTGTCATTCGAATGCTCAACCAAACATGTAGCTCCTCCTCTACAAGCGCAATTGGAGTGTATTTGAAAAACTACTATTATGAATATAATTCATATAAAAATAATAAATGTAAATATAAATATAATAATAATAAATAATAATTAATTAACTAATGGTTAGTTAGTTAGTAATGAAAAGGAATGTCTTAGAGACATGACCATTCATGAAAGGGCCCCTGCCTAGGGTATATAAGCATGCCCTCATTCTCATTTGTAATCATCTCATATCTTACATCAATTCGATATACAATATTCAATATACAGTTACATGTCTTACAATGAACATTTATGTCTTTGAAGTATTTTAAATATTTCCGCTGCATATACGACTTTTGCTCATTACATTGGTATTAGAGCCACATTCTCTGATTCTGGCCATTGGCCATTAAAGTCCTCGTCAATGTAGTTGTTAAGATTAGGCTTTTCGCTATATACTTGAAGATTCTCCATTCTACTAGTTCCGCCATCAGGGCTTTGGACATTTAAAATAAATAAATAATAAAATAAAAGTATTAAAAGAAATGGAAAAGGTATTAAAAAAAAGAAAAAAAGAAAAAAAAAATAAATCAATAAAAAAAGAGATTGTAAAAATAAATTGAAAAAAATAATAATTATAATAATTAAAAATATATATAAAAATAAATTAAAAAACGGAAATCGACAAATTAAAAAAAATATAAAATACACAATATATAAAAAGAAAAGAAACACAACTTACCTGACCGACGACTGTCAGCCCCCTGCTTTGCCGCTAACAAAACAATGTGTCGACTGGGCTGCCAAAACAACTAGTGACTTGTTACACGCACTCAGTCGCAAATAAAAAATTACCGACACCAACAGACCCACATCTGCGGGCCGCCACAACATCAATCGTCAACCTCTCTTCTCCTATCTGATGGCACTGCAAACAAGCCACCGTCCTTGTTCGCACCCGACAACCATATCTTGATATTCCTATGCTATTTTCCTTGCCGCTGCCATTTGATACTTGTCCACCCTGTGAACACGTCCGCCAACTGTGCAAAACCCGCACCACAGCAGACCAACAATTGATTCCCACGACACCATCATTGCCATTGCTCAATCCATGACTGTTGCCACCATAGTCGACACAGACCCCCATTGTAGCCACTTGAAACTAGTTGTCGTCGCTCAAAATCTGTGATGCCACTATCTGCAGCTGCGCCAAAACAAACACAAGAAGCACCACTAACGACTGCACAATTGTAGCACCTGCTCAATGTTTGAACAACTAGTCGCAAGAGCTCTTTTCTGCAAACGCCATTGTGCCCTCGATGCCACCACGATTTGATCAAGTCGTACATTGTTTCAGCCGCTCTATGACTACACGCTACCACCATGATTTAATCAAGTCGTACATTGTTCTAGCCGCTCTATCACTACAACCTACCACCAAGATTCAATCAGATCATTGTTTCGAGGAATTCTGCCATTAAGGTTAGAACTAATGTAGCTACACCACCCAATTTGCACAGGTAGAGATAAACGTCTACCACTGTCGAGGATATGACTAGTAGTGATTCATTGTGACCATTGGTACAGTCCTTTTAATTTGATTTAACATTTGAATTATATAAAACAAACATTAAAAATATAAGAGGCATTATAAAGATAACAAAAAGTGATTATATATTTGAAGGAGAAGGGGATTATTTATTAGAAAAAGTATAGAAAAGGAAAAAAGGATTTTCATGAAATATTATTTTATGAATAGTATACCCTAAGTACAATTGAAGTGGTATAATGGAAGTTATTTTAAATTGTCATATATAAAAGGGAAAATTATAAAGTTAAAAAAGTATCAAAGGAGGTTTTATAACTTGAAAAAAGGGGTATTACTATAACAAAGAAATAGAAATACTATATTTTGAAGGAATCGTTATTCACATAAAGAATATATAAGTTTCATATATCATTCGACGAAATTATCAACAAAGGCAAAAATGGAGCCTAATTCGAAAATAATGTAGTAGTCAAGACGAGTCCCACACAACAATCACTATTTTGGACTAAATGTCCAAGTTGTCTAGATGAAATTGAATATATACATATATTAAAAAAAAGTGCAATTTACGTTGTTCAAGATGTGGAAGATAATTTGTACAGAAGAACATCAAGACAATGAGTAGATGCAAATAAAACGAATAGATGAAAAAATCGCAAAAATTCAACAAAAGAATGAAGCATCAGAAAAGAGATAAAGATCTCAAAGATTGGTTTGATGAAAAATCAATAGAAAGCAACAAAGAAATTTGGCTTCTAAGGGACCAAAATGAGAAATTACTTTCGTAGATAAAAAAGTCCAAGGTTAAGAAACAAAGGCTAAAACAAGAAAATGAAAGTTCTGATAAGGAACTAAAGGAGAATTTATCAGAAAAAAAAAAAAAAAAATTTGTGCCTAAAAAC
Organism: Pinus taeda; assembly: GCA_000404065.3. Classification (NCBI taxonomy): domain Eukaryota; kingdom Viridiplantae; phylum Streptophyta; class Pinopsida; order Pinales; family Pinaceae; genus Pinus; species Pinus taeda. The sequence goes on from APFE030072415.1 coordinate 67,842, forward strand.
CCTTAATAAAAAATTATTAGAGCAAATAAAAAATTTAAAAGATAAAGAGAAAAATACTAAGGACAAAGTCAATGATTCAGAAAATGGCGAAATTTCACGTGCAAGGAATCATAACCAAGCCTTAACACATAAAAAAACTTAAAAATGACAAGAAGTCACTGAATGACAAGTTAGAACTTAGAACAACTTCAAAATGAAGTATTGAAGTCATCAGCTGTTTCAGTCCAAGTTGAAGATAAAGGAATAAATATTGATCCAGTCGATATCACAAGTAAAAAAGAAGAGAAATCTAGAGAAGTTAAAACATATTCAGAAGTTGCAGTTCAAACGATAGACAATCCAAATGAAGAATTAGTAGCCAACTCAACAACAACAACGCCTAAAGGAAATCAGGAAGCTGCCAAAATGATAAAGGAAAGACCAACCAGAAGAACTATTTATCGACATCCGAATCACAAGAGAAGACTTTCCAATCAATCTACGTATCATTATCACTTAGAACATAAACGACAAATTTATGTTCCCAAGAATACCTGAAGTTTGCAGAATCCAGTCCTACGATAATTATTCATCACAAATTTTCAGAGATCAAAAGACTCCACAGAAGATTAATCTAGGATGGTTTGATCCAGTGATGCGGGGGAGCGGCCCCCCCCCCTTCGAACCGCTCCCGGAGCGCGCTCCTGGCGGGAGC
>APFE030072422.1:22305-76627 GCA_000404065.3 Pinus taeda
GATGAGACTTGAGCTTCTCCTCCCTAGGGCTCGTTAAAATCTTACTAGGTTGGATTCGACCGAAGGTCAAACTTATACTGCAAGCATATGCTATCCCCCTCAAGCTTGTTAAAAAATAATCAGGGTACTCGCCAGAAATGGCGGGGAAAAAGAAAATTTTGCAACCATAATCATAAGTCGCGTCGGCAGTATGTCGCTCTTGAACATGGCACTCCTCTGCTTTCATGTCAGGGTGGGGATATCTGATTTGGCCTTTCACTTGCCTCCGTGGGTTTGGGTGATCCTATTTGACCTCTCATCTACTCACTACCTCGTCATCGTGACCTCTGATCTAATGATGTCAAAATACTGCCAACTTCACTGTCGTGCCGTCAATATGTTCAAGAGAAGTTCACCTCTGCAAAGAGAAAACCGCCTCCGCCTGATAGTTCATAACTCTCATTTCACAACATTGCATCTTCCCATCTCGCGACAATGATGTGGGAAAAATTATGGCCCACCTTCGACAAAGACCACTTCTTGTCGAATTCAGCTCATTATCCAGGAAAGTGGCCTAGAGACTCCCTTCCGGTACCTTGGAACTTGCATGCCTTAATGGCAGGTTCTTCGTATTCGACGTGAGGTTTTCATCATTGGCCTCCGATCGAATAACTCTACGAGTGTTCGACATCGGCTAATACATTCACACGCCGTAGACTGTACCTGTAGTACCTTGAGGGCCATTGTCATTATTGGTGGTACCTCTCGCGTATGTTAACAGTTTTCATTATTGACTGGTAATCAGACGATGTCCAAGCATGTTCGACTTCAGCTTACATGTTCACCTACTTGGACTTGTACTCATGTTCGGGTCGAGATGGAGCGCAAGACCCTGGATTGTGTCTGTTGTAATCCAGGCGTGATTTTGATACATGACTCTTTCACTGGATGGCTGCGACCATACCGGAGTCTATTCATCGATCCCAACTAAATGGATGCGTCCATACTACAGATCTTGATTATTATGTACTCTGTCAATGGATGGCTGCGCCCATACCGCATACATCATGTATTTGAACTATCATACTGTATCTCTCTATGCAAGTTCTCGGCGGCAGTTCGATATGATCTTGTAAAGCACTTCACCTCTCTCTCTTTCTCGAGGCTCATGCTTTAGGGGGCATCTGTTACGCAGTAATTTGTCACCGTTGGTCACCGTCCTTGTTGCACCCCCACTGTCACACATTGGAGGACACATTTACGGACCTGTGACCAGTGACATAACTTGAAAACACTTGCATTAAGACCTCCTGAGTATGAAGTTCAATAACCCTGAAGACACCCTCTGAAGATTAACCTTGGAAAATGCCTTTTTCCCATTAGTGCGGGTCCACAGTATATTACCCGGCGCCAATGGCTCAGTCCTTAGAAAGAGCGCGTGCCCATAGGCGCTCTGTCCCAGAGCACGACCCGCGCCACACAATTTGGGCATGATTTTTGGCCAGCGCATGCTAGAATGCTTTTTCCCCCGTGACTCACTCAGTTCCCTGAAGGAAAAAGCCCATAAAAGCAGCCGGGCTTCGGCTTTTCTATCCAAGGCAACTCAACTCAATGGCTATTATGGGACATTACCAAAACTCAGAATGTGTCCACATACAATGCATTTCTCCTCTCCTTTATTATAAAACCTGTCTCCCATAATGAACAGGATAGTTTTGGAGGCTAAAACAAAGAGTGAACAAGCTAGTGAGAGAGAGATAGTTTTGAGCTAGACGTTGAAAGAAAGGTTATGCTGCCGGATTGTGGAGAGAGAAAGTGACTTTGCAAGATGTGTCAGACTGACTGCCCACCCAGCTAGAGGAGTTTTACAACGTCAAGCCTTAAGTGGTTGTAATTTCTTCTCTCATTTCTATTTAATGATAAGCGACTGTCATTATGGTTTCATTCATGTGTTATACTGGTAATATGTGAATTGTATCTTGCTTGACTGGTACATAGCTGTATGTTTTTGGATTTTATGCTTGTTTTTGGGTTATTCTTCATTTGTGCAGGTGTCCCAGCGTGGATAGCGACCGGCCAGAGATAGAAGACAGGAGCGACACTTCTCCCACAACAAACAAGCGTTGGATCCCAGGTTGGTCTCCCTGATCGACTTCTAAATTATATAGCTAGGAACTTGCATGCAGCGTGATTGATTGTTGCTAGACCCCTGTGGGGCTAGTGGGATCCACCTCTGTCCGTAGAGGGGATTTACCTCCGCAACAAAGGGGCTAGTATCTAGTCCTTCATTTCTATAAATTTTCCCACTTCATGTAGCCTCGAACATCAATGTAACTGCATAATCCACTTCTCGCACAATAACATTTTAATCCAAGTGTTCATAGAATTTACGTACTTACCTCACGATCCTTTGAGAAAGTGCCACTCTGCCTCGCTATAGCTAACTGAAGTTTCTACCATGAACTCAGTAATGAATCCTCCTATAATCTGATTGAGCCAGTGATCAACGGTGCACCTGATCTTATCCTTTCATGCTTCCAATCTGCACACCAACTCTGGGGTCCACATAATAGGAATGTTGAGCTTCCACCTTCCTTGACTATCTTCTAGCTTCGAGATCCACTCGTACAGCTCAGTAGGGAAAGATGCAAAGAAAATTTCGTGGATCTTTGTGTATAGGTTGTAGTCTAACCACTCTTCTTTTGTCAGTCACAGATTCTTGTTCTCCTAAGCCGCGAACTTGTGAATTCTCCTATCCAACCAACCTTCAATTTCCTTCTTAGTTGGATTCCAATGATACGACGTAAAACATCTCTATGCAGATCCCGGTCCTAGCAACGGAACCATTTGTTGGCTTGATGGGGCCTGACCCAGGTTCGAAGTTAATTAGCCAAACAAATCCCTATACTACTAGCCCTTTCGGCAACAACCCGCAGAGCATAGACTGATGTCTCACCTGAATCAGTATGGGGGGATGCTGGAACCAAGTTTCCACACCCTTGAGATGTCTGAGGGGTCGACTTAGTCCAACTAGGAATGTCTTCGTGCAGGTCACTTTGCTCACTACCCTAACCTACAGTACCTTCACGCGTTGTAATAATCCCCATTGCACAGTCCTAATCAGGGGCTGAGGTGATTTCACACTGCTAAGGTAGTGATCTGTGCTCTTTCCCTAAGTTACATTGTGGATCTTACTTATCTTCTTATAAATTTTTGTTAACTTCATGTAAATAGATACTTATCTTATATCAGCTTATTCAACACATTCATATAAGTTCACGCATAAAATAAACAATAAACTTGCAATTCACACCCAATATACTTCAATGCATAAAATAAGAAAAAGACACAGAATGATAAGAAACTCCTCTTTATTATTTTCTCCTATGATTACAGACTCGACTCACCTTGCGCACTTAGCTACAGGGGTCCACGCACTCATCTGTAGACTACTAGGCCTCTGCACACTCAGTTGCAAAGCCTTCTCCTACTCTACAACCCAAAGACTCAACTTTACACTTCAACTTAGACCCAATGCTTCATCTTCTCTTAGATTGATTGATGTCTTAGATTCCTCATTACAACTTAGAGCCTCACTTTATTGATACAATCCCATGGTCTGTGGACCATGGGTAGAACTCTCAAGCTGACATTACATTACAAAAGTAAGGGTAAACAACCCTATGACTCAATTACAACTTCATGCTTCGTGTCCACAAATCACGGAGTCTTTACATCAGACTTAGTCAAAACTTGGGCTTTAAGTCCCAAAACTTGCCTTGGGGGATCCCACGCCCAACATGTAGGTTTTCCTGTAGTGGCCTGTTTTGAGGCTGAGTTGAGGGAAAACCTCTACGAAGCCACATCATGTCACCCAAGGGTCTCCCAAACCTTCCAAACATCTCCCAAACCTCCCAACCATCCACCAACATCACTAAGGCACCTTCCACATCACCAAAAGAGATTAGGGGTTTACACTTGATTTTCCACAAAAAAAAATAATAATAAAAAGAATAAAACAATTTATTTCAGTCCTTTACATGCATAGTAGTGATGTTTGATGTCTTGAATTTCCATGCTTTAGATAGTAGCATTCATACATGTTAGCTTGGCATTCTTGTAAAGCATAGTTTCTCATCAGTTAGTTAGAGAATGGTGTGTTTTCAGCATACGATTTCAGCCATTTTCCTTATTTGCAGTAGACAAACTTTCTCCTAGAGTACATTTATCTTTCTTTCATCAGCAATCAAGCTTCTTCTGAAGCCATAAAAGTCTGGCTTGAAAACCCTAATGGTCTCTCACTAGCTAAACAATGACAAAAGGAAGAACCATCACTTTTACTTGTGTATACAACACTGACACCTCCAAGTTTGTACAAACCCCGGGTTGATAAAGTAAATCTGGTAGCTCTAGGAGTTGCAACATTCTTGTTGAAATACTGGTTCTCGTCACCTTTTGGCATCGTTTTCGGGGAGGTGTTTGAGTAATATGTGATTACTACTTTCTTTATCCTATTTCTTGTTTCTGATATTCTTCTCTTAGTTTCATTTCTACAAAAGTATTTTAGTTTGCTTCCTTTTTCATTATGCATTCTTTTCTTTCCTTTCCATTCTGCAAGTAAGATTTCAATAAAGTAGTTAATTTTTCATGTAATCAGTAGTTTTCATTCAGTTTGCAATTTCAATTTTGCAATTACTTTCAAAGTTTGAAAAAAACACAAAACCAAATAAAAACATTTCTTTTCATGCCTCGTAGGAATAGGGATAACTTGGGGAAATTTTTTCCAAATACCCCCACTACTTCAAACAGCCAACCTTACCTCTTCTTCGATGGCTGCGAACTAGAGGAACCCTTAGGTGAGAAACCAAACATATTTGAAGAACCTGTAGGGGAAGAAGAAGAAGGAGATCCCATTCCTACTGAACCTATCGCTGAAAACAAAATTGACGGAGGAAATAAAGAAAGAATTGAGGGTGCTTTCCCCATCAGGGAAACAAATGGGGATAGTAAGATGAAAAATATAAGCCCTTCTACCCTTCCTCATTTCCATGGCCTGACCACAGAAGACCTAGACACTTTTTTATTTGAGTTTGTTGTCATATGCTGAACCTATGACTATACAAATGATGAGCAGAAGTTGAAACTATTTCCATCCACTCTCAAGGATGAAGTTTTGCGTTGGTTCATGGGCTTACGTGGAGATAGCATCACAACTTGGTCTCACATGCAACAAGCCTTCAACAATAGGTATCGAGACTATTGTAGGTATAAAGATAGTAAAGAGGAAATTTTTAGGATGACCTTAGGAAATGATGAATACCCAGAGGATTATGAAGAAAGATTCTAGCTTAGCTACAAAAGGGCCAGGTTCACACTTGACCCTGAGTCACTGAAGTTGATCCTACTTATTGGAGTAAGGGAAGACCTTCTAGATACTCTACACTTGTTAACAGGAGGGGATATCTACTAGTTACCATATGAGGATATCAAGATTGTCTTTAGAAACCATTCTAGGGTAGCCAAGAAAAAGGGTAGGAGTATTCAACCTATGGTCATTCCATCCTGTTCCAATTCATCCATCAAGGGTGAAATTGGAAATATGATGCAGGATTTCAAAAGTGAGATGTTGCAAACCCTTTCCCTAAATATGGACACTATGCACATTAAGAGAAAGCAGGAGGAAGCAGAGAGAGCCTTGGCCATTTTTTGTCCTAGATGCACCAGGAGGCACCCTAGGAACAAATGTCCATTGAATTCTATTGAAATTTGTTCATTCTGTGAAGAAAACCACTCCATAGACAGGTGCCCCACTTTACCTGGACTCAAATCTATATATCAAGGAGTTGAAGGGGTCACTAAGCAACTTTTCTACATAAACCAAAGGATACCTCATGGGCCTAGGCCATACCAGCAGGGCATGCAAGGGTCATCCCATACATATTACAACCCCAGCTAGACCACATCCATACCTCCTTGGGGCCCCCTTGCTCATCCTTCCTGGTCTACACCTCCTCCTTGGTTCTTTGCACCTCAATATCATTCCCATCTAGCCAGCCGGTCATTTCAACCATATGCTCCACCATAACCTCAGTGGAATGCACCGCCCCAGGGGTGGAGGCCCCAATACAACAATTTTCCAGCTTTCTTGCCTTCACCACCTACCCAACCATAGATTTTACACTCTGCTCCACCTAAACAACCCCAGATGTCTTCCCGTCCAAATCCTAACCCGAACAATAGATAGGCACAACAAGTATACAGTGGAGAGACATCATATGCAACTTATGTTTTGGAGATTTAGGAAATCAGTCTGAGATCTAGGAGAGTACTCTTGGAAAACCAATCTTTACCTCCACCTAGGGAGGTTGAGGAAGAAAGAGAGGAAAGTGTGCTTAAAGTAAATCCACCACCCTTTCTTTAGAGATTGACCCAACTACTCCAGCGTACCCCAGAAGAGATTGAACTTCTGGGAGAATTGAAAAACCTATGTGTTAAAATTCCACTTCTCCAAGCTATTAAGGACGTATCTATTTACAACAAGTTGATTAAGGAGAAGTGCTTCAAGCATCCAGGGAGGCGAAGAAGAGATGCCCCTACAATTAATGTCATTAGACAACTGTTCGACTTAATGTTGGGGCATGTCATTTATCCAAAGTATTTGGACCCTGGAAGCCATGTAGTAGATGTGCACATCAATGGCACCATTGTCCCACACACTTTGATCGATCTTGGGGCTGTCATTAATGTGATGACCAAGGACACCATGCTCAAGCTCAACCTCCAAGGTTCATTAAGGAAGACCATAACAGTTCTGCAACTTGCATACTGCTCCACAGTGACCACTAAGGGGATTGTGGAGGATGTGATAGTCTCCATTGATTCTTGGGGATACCCTACAAATTTCCTAGTTCTCCAGCCTAAGGCTAAGCTTAATGTATACCCTCTCATCCTTGGGAGGCCCTAGTTAGCCACTATCGATGCTTACATTAGTTGCAGAGCTGGAAATATGACCATCAAGAACGGGAATATGTCCAAGCAGTTAGTCCTATACCCTCCTACTCAAGTATCTCTAGAACATGACGTACCTTTGTGGCTAGGAGAGGAGGAGGAAGATGAAGTTTATTCCACCCTGCTCTATACTTTAGAAACAACCATGGGAGGGTGACATCAGGATGAAGATGATTTGATCGAGCACATACTCCAAAGTCCAACTCCCAGTACATTGTCCTTAGAAGAAGTAGTAAAGGGAACCCAAAAAAACCATAGAATTGATCTATTCTTAGACGATTCCAACCCTATCTGTGTCAATACCATAGAATTCAGCCCCGAGAGAACTTTGAAAATCAATCCATCTCTTTCTATTCTCCAAGAAGAAAAGTTGTGCAACATGCTAAAGGAACATCTGGATTCCTTTACTTTGAGTTACCAAGAAATGAAGGGAGTGCATCCCTCGGTGTCTACTCACCATATTTATATCAATGAATGTTGAAAGCCATTCTGGTAACCCAAAACGAGGATGAATCTAGCTCTTAAATATATAGTCAAAGAAGAACTACAAAAACTGCTAGATGCATGATTCATTTACCCTATCTCAGAGAGTGAGTGAGTCTCTCCTTTAGTGTTGGTTCCAAAGAAAAATGGTAAGTGGAGGATTTGTATCAATTACAGGGATTTAAACAAAGCCACAAAGAAGGACCATTCCCTCTACCTTTCATCGAGCAAGTGCTAGATGGCCTGACAGGGAAATTTTTTTTCTCTTTCCTAGATGGACTCAGTGGGTATAATCAAATCCATATCAGCCCAGAAGACCAGGATAAAACCACCTTCACTTGTCCTTGGGGTACTTTCGCCTATATGGTCCTTCCTTTTGGCCTATGAAATTCTCCTGCCACTTTTTAAAGAGTAGTCTTGAGTAACTTTGCCGAATTAGTCCATGATGCAATAGAAATCTATATGGATGATTTCACACCTGATGGAGGTGATTTCCAGGAGGCTTTGTCCAACTTAGGAAAGGTTCAGCACAAGTACATTGAAATTAACTTGTCTCTCAATCCTAAGAAATGTGAATTCTTGATGACTACAGGGACCGTGCTAGGTCATTCAATATCTCAGCAAGGACGACGGTCGACCCAAACAAAATAGCTATCATCCAAAGGGAACCACCTCCAAAAAAGCAGAGAGATGTCAAAATTTTCCTAGGGTTAGCTAGATACTACCAAAGGTTTATAAAATACTTCAAAAATTTGGCTACTCTTTTCTTTGGGTTATTGGCTAAAAAACCTGAGTTTGTATAGCAAAAAGGTTGTCAAGAGGCCCTAGACACCATGAAGGACAAGTTAATCACTGCACCGATTCTCCGAGGCCCAAATTGGGCCCTTCCTTTTCATATTCATGTTGATGCCTCACACAAATCCATAGGAGTAGCCCTAGGCCAGATAGATGATAAATTGCCTTATGTCGTTTACTTTATCAGTAAGAATCTCTCAAAGGCCGAAATAAACTACACAGTGACCGAAAAGGAGCTCCTGGCTGTTGTGCATTCATTGAAAAAATTTAGGCATTATATTACAGGTTATCAAACATTTGTACATACTGACCAGGCTGCAATCAAATATTTAATGAATAAACCTGATGTGAATGCCCATATTATTAGATGGCTACTTTTATTACAGCAGCTTGATCTAACTATTGTTGATAATCCTGGCAAGGAAAATGTTGTTGTAGACTTTTTGTTCAGATTAACTTTGCCTACAGATGAGGAGGGAATGGTTGGTGATCAATTACTAGACGAGCACTTATTCGCCATCTCAGTTCTCTCTCCATGGTTTGTTGACATAGCAAGCTATTTGGTATCTGCACAATTCCCACCAAATTTGTGCTCCAAAGAGAAAAGAAATATTGTGAGGAAGAGTGCCCCCTTCGCCTGGGTTGGGGGAAACCTCTTCAAACTTGGCCCAAATCAAATTCTGAGAAGATGTGTCAGGGAGGAGGAAGTCTTTGAAATCCTTCTAACCTGCCATGATGGGCCTTGTGGAGGTCACTTTGCAACAAAGAGGACAACATTTAAAGTGTTACAAGCTGTGTATTATTGGCCCACTCTTCATCAGGATGTGAAAAGATATACTAGTCAGTGTGATCAGTGCCAAAGGATGGGAAAGCCTACTCCAAGAGATGAAATGCCTTTGCAACCTCAAGTGACTTTTGAGCCATTTGACAAGTGGGGCATGGACTTCATTGGACTTATTGACCCTCCTTCCAAGCAAAAGCAGTATATCATCGTGTGCACTAACTATCTAACTAAGTGGGCTGAAACCAAGGCAATTAAGGTAGCAACAGAGGAGAAGGTGGCTGATTTCTTAAGGGAGAATGTATTTTACAAATTTGGGTACCCTAGAGAACTGGTCACTAATCAAGGAAGCCATTTTACCTCCAACATGATTGAATACTTGCTTAGCTAGCACAAGATCAAGCATAGGACCTCCACTCCCTATCACCCACAAGATAATGGACAAGTGGAGGTAACCAACAAAGCATTGGAGGACATCTTGACCAAAGTGGTTAGCAGCAGCAGGAAAGATTGGGCAGATAGACTAGTTGAGGCCACCTGGGCCTATAATACCACCAGGAATACCACCACTGGATTCACACCCTGTGAGCTGATATATGGGAAAAAGGCCCTATTGTCCATTGAATTTGAGTATAATGCATTGAGGATGGCAGCCCAACTAGATCTAGATCTAAGCAGTGCCCAAAAAGAGAGGGTTCTCTAGTTGAATGGTTTAGATGAGTTCAGAATGCAGGCCATCCTACACATAGAGGTAACTCAACTTCAGAGGAAGATCTGGCATGATAAGAACCATCAAGGACAAGAAATTTCAAGAAGGTGATTGGGCTTTGTTATATGATTCCAGATATAAATACTTTAAGGGAAAGTTAAGGACAAGATGGTTAGGGCCTTATGTTATAGAGAGATGTCATGATAATGGTTCAGTGCAAATCAAAACCATAGATGCAGAGGCCATTCCTTTACTTGTTAATGGGAACAACTGAAAGTTTACAAGAGGCCATTGTCAAAGCAAGAGTTCATTGATGGTATCAATAAAATAGTAATGGTGGTGGAGCAAGTTTTAGCTCCTGCCTCATCAAATCACTGAGAAAAAAATAAAAATAAAAAAATAAGGACTCGGGTGAAAACCTCCATGAGGCACCTTAGTCCCACTATTGGGCTGAAAACCTCTTGGGGCGGCCCAATGGTGTCAAAAAAGAAAAAGGAAAATAAAAGAGAAATAAAAATATCTCTGGATGAAAACATCTCTTGAGGTGCCCAGCGCAAGCAACTAGAATGAAAACCTCTTAGAGGAAAGTTATTTGTTTAAAAAAAATGAAAAAAGGGGAAAAGAAAAAAATCATGAAAAATTGTTGTAGGTCAGTAGGAGGACGATCAGAGAGAAAAGGGGAATAAAAAAGGGACCTATTCCACTCATATTTTTGTTCCCCATCCATTATCCTTCATCATTCCATCATTCCTTTCATCTTCTTCACTCATTTGCCTCAGTTTGCAAGGGTACTCTATTTTCAACAGGATTCCATGTAAACCTACAGGATACCCTGAAAACCTACAGGATGATCCTGTAGAAATTACAGTGGCTTTGGAATCCTAAAATGAATAACCCTAGGGAAAGAAAATGACCTTCCCATGTCAAAAATAAATAAACAACCTATATCATAACTTCATTACCATACCTCTCTCCACCATGATCACTCCATAATCCATCATAAAAAAAAAAAATTCAAAAAAAATGTCACATCCTTCAAGAGAAAAAACAAAGGAAAATGAAACAGGGAGCAGAAGGGAACAACACCTGAGTGTACTTCGCATTGTTCACACTCCTAGACCTCCTCTCTATCCATGTCATCATCCTCAAAGTCCTAGCAGAAGAAATAATTAAACGTTATGAGGGAGAAGCAACTACAATACATCTTGTAGGAAATCCTATAGCAGCCTATCCCACAGAATAAAAATCATGAGTAGCAACAAGCTTCTAGCATGAAGATCCAAGGGTGGAAGAAGCTCCAGAGCAGCAACAACACCATCATATTCAACACCAAGTACATGCACATCAAGGGGATCATCAGAAGGCAATAAAAAAAAAAGGAAGGAAAAATAACATGCAGCCAAGACACAACAAGCACCTCATGTCTTCAACAAACTATAGCAAGGTATTATCACCACAGGTAAGTATCTCACTTCACTCTCTCATATGCATAATTTAGTCAAAATATGTAAAGGTTGTGAGTGGGTTTGTTTGTAAGCGAAAGGTGGCGAGTTAACTTGGCCACCTTCGTTCAATGGACAAAGACAAAACAGTTGGTCCTCCCACATGTGGTAGCAGTCAAGTCAAAAAAAGAGAGGATGATCTGAAATCACCCCTAGGTGACCTTAGGAAATTAATGAAGGTATCACAGACTCATGTGTTGGTGTGTATGTCTATGTTATCTTAGGCAACGGATCGATAAGATTGCAAAACAGACACTTGAAACAATAAGAGATCACAGTAAGCAAAACAAAAACACAACAAAATTTAATAAGGAGTTCACCCAATCCTTCTAGGCTATGTCTCCTGGTCTAGCTCTCAATGGTGGCCTTTTTATTATGTTTTTAAAGCAGAGTCTTACAATAAGGAGCTCAATCTGAGTCTCACTTGACAGAGGATGATCAGTAGGATGGCACTTGGAATTCCCAAGTCCTGAGAGTTCATAGACTCCCCTTACTGAATTTTGACCTCAATTGGTCTCTATTTGCTCGATGATGCCCTTACTCTGATGGTCAGCTCGGCTTCTCTGTTCTCTGCAATTTTTCCTTTCTTTCTGTGTCTCTCGACCTTCAGCTTCTTCACTGCTTCTCTGCCTGACTGTCTCTCTGTCTTGTCTTTGTTATCTCGTGGCTTTAAAGCCAGTTCATTTCTTCAACTGTTCGCTTCGTCTTCTTGGCTTTCTAAATCGCCTGCCTCTGTCCACTGGGACTCCTCTACCCTACATAATCGTTGTTGCGTAATGCTTCACAAAGAGGTGGTCACCTATCTTCTTGTGAACTAAGTGTCATTTCTTCCTGAACAGTCATTTTGTTCTGTTATTTCCCAGATGCCTGCAAAATGGGTCCTTTTTTCGACTCATTGGTCAAATCGGACTTGAAAAATGTATGCGTCGTAGCTTATTTCTCCCTCGAGTCCAATCATCCATCGGGCTAAACCCCTGCTGTTTGATCTAGAGCCCCTAGATCCTACGGTCTTCGCTTATATCGAGCGGTTGAGTTGCTCGACCGTTAGTCTGCGATGTAAGTGATTTTTCTCTCTCCCCGCCGGACATGCATCACTCGGTGTATGGAATCACTGGGTCTTTGGCTAAACCCACTTACTGCCCGAAATGCCTCCAATATTCCACTGGTTTTGAGTGCGGGACCCGCCATCAGTTTTAGCACTTTCCCACGGTTTTCTGGTTTCCCTTGTGACCAAGCACTTGGGGCTTTTCCTTCTCGAGGGGTTTTGCCTAAAAGGATTTGCGCTAATTGCGTATTAGAAACAGCCTCCATTTTTGGGTTTGAGCTTCCCAACTTCCATTTTTGCACCATGCACAATCCCCATGGGCCAACGGTCAGCGCGCTTTGACTGAAGGTCCTCGTTACTCTATTCTCGCTGCAAATTACCATTATTCAGAGGTTATTTTCGATAGATATAAGATTTCTTGAAGTTTGTCATCCATTCTTAACAATCATGGAATTGTTTGAGGATCCAATTCGGATCACAGCCTTCCCACTGAAAAAGATTTTGGACCACCAAAAGTTGGTTTTCAAGGATCGGTTAAGTGAGGATACAACTTTCTCACCTATCCAATCTCTATCCATTTTGTACTGCTTGGCTTTGAACCCCTGAACCCAATTCAGAGGTACTCAACATCTCCCTTGTGCATCGTTCTCACCTTCCTATCCAGAACTATGTCTTCTTGCAATTCATTAATATATTTAGGTAGCAGGTCATCAATAGAAGGCAATTGACTCTGTTCTTTAGGATCCTCAATTAACGAAGGTTCAAATAGTCTCAAGTTGTATGCATTGACGATTGAGTAGATGTGCATATAGGATGGAAAATAAAGGCGAAAATAATTCTCACCAATTTTCACAAGGATCCTGAAAGGTCCATACCTTATTGGTTTCAACTTTTTACCTTCACCTTGCATCCTGTCCTTGCTAATATACAGCCAGACTTGACCACCAACTTGGAAACTATGCTCCATCCGATGCTTGTCATGCCTTGCCTTGTATTTGGCCTAGCTCTTTTCCAGTTGTTCCTGTACTGCCTGATGGATCTCTTGGATTTGTTTAATGAACCTAGTTGCCTTGTCCACATTGTTGTGTCCCTCAACTATTGTGTCCTTACAAAGACAAAATCCAAGGGAGACCTTGGTGTGAAACCAAAACAGGTCTCAAAAGGAGATCTTTGTGTGGAAGAATGTTTGGCTCGATTGTAAGCATGCTGCACATAACACAAATGTTCACCCCAAATCTTAGGATGCTTGCTGCAATATCCCCTGAGTAACTGGATCACTATCCTATTGACTACTTCTCTCTGGCCATCAGTTTGTGGATGGAAAGCTGTTCTTTTCTTCAATTTGGTGCCCATCAATTCCCACAGACTTGACCAAAACTTTCCCACAAATCGGGTGTCTTGATCAGATATAATGGAAGTGGGTAATCCAAAATAAACCCTTACATGTTGAAAGAACAATTTTGCAGTTTTTTCAACTATAATTTGTTTATTACAAGGTATCAATATACACATTTTGTTGAACCTATCCACAACAACATACAGATAATCATGACCTTTCCTAGATTTAGGCAGTCCTCCAACAAAGTCCATGGAAACACTTTCCCAAGGATGAGAAGGAACTAGTAATGGAGTGTATAAGCCTAGTTTTCTATTGTTGGGCTTGCTTTTAGCACACATAGTACACCCTCTTACATATCTAGAAACTGTCTCATTCATTTTTGGCCAATAACAAAATCTTTGTAGCTGTGTAATTGTTTTACTTACCCCAAAGTGACTGGGTATTAGAGAAGTGTGTGCTTCTTGAATTATCGTTACTCTTTCAGTTTGTGGAATGCATAACTTCCCACAATGATATAGGATTCAATCCTTAATATGATAATCCAATTCTTCTACTTGTTTGCCTTGACTTAAAGTTGCATATACATCTTTAAAGTCTATATCTTGAGCATATTGTTCAATGTAGCTCTCATGTAACACAGAATTATGCTTAAGTATAGTAGATGCATTTATAATGGGCCTAGATAACATATCTACAACTTTATTGTGTATGCCCTTTTTATATCTGATGACTAAGTGAAACTGTTGTAGAAAACCCATCCATCTATAGTGTCTTGATTGCTACAACTTAGTTTGGGAGTGTAGATAATGAAGTGGTTGATGATTAAGTAATGTTTCCACTTTTTCACACTTTGTACTAATGCATAAAATTCTTTATCATATGTGGGATAGTTAACTATTGTAGAATTAAATGTCTCATAATGATAACATATGGGTTTACCGTGTTGTATCAACACTGCGCCCATGGCATAGTCACCGGCATCCATTTGGATCTCAAACAGTCTTTGAAGATCTAGCAGTGCTATTACTGGTGTTGTACTAATCTTTTCTTTCAAGGTGTCAAAGGAATTCTGTTGTTTTCCTCCCCACTGAAAAACCTTGTTCAATCATATTAAAGCATGTAAGGGAGCTACAACTAAGGAAAAGATAGAAATGAACTTTCTCCAATATTGCACTGCTCCTAAGAAGCTCCTAACTTTTGTAGCATATTTGAGTTTAGGTCAGTTTACAATGACTGCCACCTTAGAGGGATCTATCTTCAATTCACCACCCCCTACTATATGTCCCAAATAATTCAAGGATGTTTTGCCAAATTCACATTTTGAGAGTTTAACATAAAGTTTTTCTCTTTTAAAAACATATAGTGTCTGCTTAACATGCTTTAAATGTTCTTCCCATGTTTTTTTAAATATCATAATGTCATCCAAATATGTAATAACAAAATCATCAAATAAGGTCTGAGTACATCATTCATTATTCTCATCAAAGTAGCAGGAGCATTAGTTAAGCCAAAAGGCATAACCAGCCACTCATGCAATCCCTGCTTTGTTTTGAAAGCAGTCTTCCATGCATCTTGTTCTGCAACTCTGACCTCATGATATCCACTATGCAAATCTAACTTGGAAAAATAAACATCTTCTTTCAATTTATCTAATAGATCATCTATGAGAGGAAGGAGATAACGATTTTTTATTGTTATCTTATTCAGTGCTCGGTAATCAATGCACATTCTCCACGAGCCATCTTTCTTTCTCACCAATATGATTGGAGATCCACATGGTGATGTGATAGGTATGATGAACCCCTTATGGAGCAACTCCCACACATGCTTCTTGATTTCTACATTCTCTAAAGCGGACAACTTGTACATTCGAATGTTAGGGAATGGAGCATCTTGCTGCAAATTAATATCATGCACTATTTCCTTTTTGGGTGGTAGACCTTTAGGCTTTTGAAACAAGATATCATACTGTGAAACAACTTTTTCTAAATCAGCTTGCTATTTAGCATCACAGCCCTTAAATACATTGGTTTTATCAGGTTTCTTTTCCTTTACAACCATCAATAACAATTGTACGCATGAATTTATAATTTGTTTCTTCTGCCCTGAGTTTATGAGAGTATAATTATTCTTGAGCTTATGAGCTCTTACAAGGTATTCGATTCCATCTTTAACAAGTAGATACCTGTTCTCAGCTCTATAGAAAATAGCTTTTATGTAATACAAGTAAGGACTTCCTAAAACAATTCCACATATATCGAAAGGAATTATGTCTAACTCAACCTCATCTACAAATGTCGACCCAAAAGAAAACTTAAGCTTGCATTGTCTAGTCACTTGTAGTTGTGCTTTATCACTTAACCATCTTAATGGGTATGGTTTCTTGTGAGGTGTGGTCAGTAATCCCAACTTCTTTACAATTGCTTCAAAAATTAAATTTACTTGTGAGCCACTATCAAACAAAGTATCAATATTTTGATGTTTGGAAATAACTGGAATATGGAAAAGCTCATGTCTTTTTCTCTCATTTTCTTCATCGATAGTAGATTGTGCAGAATTACTAGTAGATGCTTTAGAATTCTTACCTTTTATACCTATGGCTACAATGGTTGTTTCATCTCTTAAGTCCGACCCCAAATCTTTCTGAATAGTTGCAGCAATCTTCTTCTTCTTGCCCTCGAACTTCTTACGTCTCATCTCCGAATGCAGAATCCAACAGTGCTCATCATCATGCCCATCCTTCTTACGGTGAGTGCATGAAGACTTGCTTTTCTATGCAGTGTTGGCCTTCCCTGCTTTCCATTTCTGTTTTCTTTTCTCCTTATTCTTGCTTGCAGTGGGTTGGGATGATCCGCCAACTTCTGGGTTCCCATTCTTTCCTCTAGCTTTTAGATGCGTAGCTTGAACAGATACCTCATATATACTAGTGGGATTAAACATGAGAAAAGTGTGCCTCATGTAGCTGTGTAGACCACCAGTGTACTTCAATAGTCTCAGGTGAGTCTAATGAGATTCCTAGAATCAAAGCTCTCTTCCTAAATTCTTGGGTGTAACCTTGTATACTTTTCCCTTTCAATTGTTGAAGAGTTTTCCAGCTCATCATGGCTTGTTGCATGTAGGCTAGTGGATAGAACTTCTTTTTCATTGTAGAAACAAATTCACTCCAGAAACAAAGATTCTTACCATGTCTCTTCATGTCAGCTTGGATCTTGCCTTCCCACCAAACCAAGGCAGTGCCTCCAAGGTGTAGGCTGGCCAGCAGAATCTTGCTCTTGTCTGAATCAATACTCTGCACTCTGCAATGAACATCAATTTGTCTGATCCAACTGTCCAACTTTTCTGCATTCAACTGTCCATCATATATTGGTAAATCAAATTTAACATCTAGTTTAATCAAAGATGTCTTCTTTTTATGTTCAGGGCTATTAGGAGGTGCGAGAAAGTTTTCTTCTTTCCCTTTTCCTTTTGAGTGGTAATGGAGGAGATACTCTTCTTCTCCTTTATCTTGTTTGGAGCCTGATGAATCTTCATCTTTATGTTTTCTAAAGTCCTTATACATTTCCTCTACCATGAACCTTATGGCCAGGAAACTATCTATAAATTGAGGGTCTGGCCCCACAGAACCTTCCTCCAACATTGTCCTCTGAGGATAGACACTTCCAATTTTAGGATTACTTTCAACCAAATCTCCTTCTCCTAATTTGAGCTTTGATTTAGTTAGCATTCAACAACGAAATCTAGCACAAGCTTGACTAACCTTAACAACCTATACACTCTGATACCACTTGATCTAAAATCACCCCTAGGTGACCTCAGGAAATTAATGAAGGTATTACAGACTCATGTGTTGGTGTGTGTGTCTATATTATCTTAGTGTTGTTTGCTTTATAAACTACAGACGGAGCCTGAAGTTAGCCAGATAGCCTTCGAACTTCTCTTGCTATGCAATTGCAAAGTAGATGAATGCTGCTTCAGTCAATCTCCGGGTTAGTTTATGAACTGAACCTCTAACTTACAAGCATCATAAACGCCCTTGTGGTAGATCAATAACCTCCTAAGATCATACCCCTATACTTTATTTTTACCGCTCGTCATAGCCGAGCTTAAATCACTGAACTTAGTTGCAAATTTTGAGCAAAAACCCAACTCAGTTTCGCTCCCCGGCCCATTTCACTATCTGTAACTAGAAACCAGTATGCATCACACCTCCCATGTGTAGCAGGTGAGATGCATCCCTGTTTTTGTTAAGGATAGGTGTGATGATTGAGTAATCCTATTTCCCTCTTTGAAATTTGGGTTTTTCCTCCTTGTTTTCAGCTCTATTCAGTTGTTTTGTTGCTTATGATCGGTATCTCATTGCTTAAGCTTCTTTCCTTTACATTATTCAGCCTCCATTGATTAGGATTAGTAAATGTTTTTATGTATTTGTCCATGATTTATAGTCCTTCATCAAAAGTAGCTTAAATCGAACTGTCGTTTTTAATGCAAAAAGTGTCGTAACTGTCATTTTGAGTCAAATAGAAGAGTGTCGTAAAGTCTTTCTCCTCTAGATAGCCAATTGTACTTTGGACATTGTATTTGATTTGAATTGTTAATATTTAAAGTGTCGAAAGCAGTTTTCTATTCAAAATCGAAAAGTGTCATTTTAGTCTTCCTTTCATTTTGAAAAGAAATTGTCGAAGTGTTGCTTTGAAGAAAATAGTTCATATTTGTGCTTAGTTTTCATTTTTGGCATTCTCACATTAAGGAAACGAAAAAAAAATACATGCATTTGCATTTGAATTTAGACTGTATGTGGAAAATGATTTAGGAAAAGTGCATTTAGTGTGTGCTCTTTGCTCTCCGTTGAAAGAATCATTATCTTCTTTCCTTAGTAGCTAGGATTTTCATTGCAAAAAATAAACGACTGTTTATCATTTTAGATTGCATATTCAAGAATTTTACATCTACATCACTCGGTGAACCTTGAAAAGGAAAACTTCTAAGAAAGATCAACTCTAAAATATGTTGGGTGTGGAGCCTGATTATCTTCTATATTCAAAAGTACTGCCACTTTGGACCCCAGTTCAAAATGGGGGCGGCAACGCCGCCCGTAAAATATTCGCTGGTTATCAGTTGAGCCTGCTTGCGCATCCTAATTGACTTATTGGGTGGGGGGCTCTCAGCTAGCTTTCTTTACCTGCCTCGTAGCGTACCTGCCTCTTGAAACAGCTGTAAATTTGCCTTGTAAAAGTATAGTAATTTCTAGTCAATCTGGGCCGTTCATTAGGCGGATGATCTGACGGTAGAACTTATGTTTAGTTTAGGGTTTTTTTCCCTAGAAGGCAACCCCTCTCTTTGTATGAGGGCATTGTATTTGAGGCTATGAGATAGATGTGTATTCTGTGTGAGCGAGAAACATAGAGGTGAGACTGTGAGAGAAGACAGAGGATATTACAATGAATTTGCTGTAGGTTGTGTCTCTTCATTTTGCTGGATAATAGAAAGGAAGGACTGGCTGGTCGGGGTGGACGTAGCCCAAACTGGGTGAACCACTTATATCTGTGTCTCTCTTGTTTTGTGTGTTTTCTGTGTTTATATTTTTGCAATATTTTATGTGTTCCATTCCTCCGTAATATTTAATATTCTAACAGGCACCTCATCGAAATCTTCCCGAGTAACGATATGATAAAAATGTATGAATGTTGAAAATGTTCTTTTTTTATAAGCTGGAGGTGGACAGTTAACTTGGCCACCCTCAGCTCGAGATCAAAAAGTGAATTCCCAATTAGCATGCCACATTGGAGTGTCAAATCAATTATCATCACTAAAAAAGGTGGCTGATTTAGTTATGTGAGAGTGGGTGATGATTACGAGGGAGAGTACATGATCACCAATGGTCCCAATGGGGAAATCACGTACCACTACCAGCCAACAGAGTGCTCCAGAAATTGACCATAAATAGCATAAATTCCAAAATCTCACGCACCAATTGTTCATTTCGAGATTAGAGAGACCAAGACCACCTTGGAAAGTCATCGCAGAAGGAAACCCTATTTTGGCCACCCTACAGGAAACAAACCTACAGGAAGCTACAAGAAACTTAGAAAGCTACAGGAAGCACTAGAATTCCAAAAGAAGTCTGCAAGGGGGTGCCTAGGGTCCAATTGTTTATTAATTCTCATCATCCCAAGCATCACCTTAAAAAGTAAGTGGTCCATATCTCCTGTATTCATTGTTTGATAACTAAAAAAAGGGAAGGAAGAAAAGTCTCTATTTTCTCCTAGCAATTACAGTGGGCTTGGATTTAGACAAGATTTTTGGGAATTTAAGAGAATTGTGAGATATAGAACAAGGTATAAATTGCAGTCATCTCCCAAAATACTTTAAACCCTTACCCACCCTAAACTCATACTGAAGCTAGCTCACAAGACTTCTTGTAGTTAACCAGAGAAGAGAAATGGGAGGGGGATTCAATAGAAGAGAACCCACACATACATCCAAGATTCACCTACATCCCCCTATGGTAGATATCTTTAGGAGGCATCACTTTTTTGGATTCTTTGATTTTCTCAGGGGGTACGATAATGATATAGCCCATGATTTTTCCATGGCACCTAGCCCTAAGGTAACAACAAGTGCTACTATTGTGGTGAGAGGGCTACCAATTACAATCAATCATGAGGTGATCAATAGAGTAACCACACTTCCTAAAGGGGTAAAATGGAGAAGGGAGGACTATTGGCATTATGATGCATGTGTTGTACTTGATGGAAACCCACTTATAGAAGAACAACTCACTTTTATATGGTAACTAGATGAATATATGTAACTAGATGAATCTACAGGAGAGATATTAGATGTGACAGAATGCATGACAATTGTGTTTACAGATATGACAAAATGTAGAGTAGTTCAAAGGAATCAGTTCAGAAGTAATGTACAATGGCAAATCACATTATAATAGGTCTATTCAGAGGGAGAAAAGTAATGGTACAAAATAATAGGATGAAGGAACAAAGGACTACAGATCAGAATCAAGAAGTTGAATAAAAAGGACATTTTCAGGTATGTTAAGTTGTATATGCGGGTTCACTGTAGAAAAAGAGCGTATACACACGTGTTAATAGAACAAAAGGAGCGTATATTTATACATGCACTTTCACAGGAGGAAAAGCGCATACATGTTGAAAAACCAAGGTTTTGGTCCGAGGTATTTAGTCCAAGGTATTTTGGTCCAAGGTATTGGTCCAAGGTATTTGGTCCAAGGTATTGACCCTAGGTATTTGGTCCAAGGTATTGGTCCTAAGGGGTTTTGGTCCAAGGTATTGAGAAAGGCCTAAAACTATATGAGGAGAAGATCATTAGGCTAGGGTGTGCAAGTATTGAATATCTGATGAAGTGTTAGATCAAATATGCAGGTTATGGGTTTCTGATGCTTTTCTTGATCTGAACTAAGGATGCACCTATGTGGTTGATGATGGATGAGATTTACTGATGGATCAAGATCAAAATGACTTATCATTATGTGATATGAAAATGGATAGGATAGATATGATTGCAAATGCATGTTTTATCCTTTATATATGATGATATGGGTATGTCTGAAGTCTGGAATTGCAACGAAGTTATAAGTAAGTATTTGCAGATCTATATGCTGGTTCGCTTTGGTGAAAGTGCGTATACATGTAGGTTTGGCTCTTCCAAGTAGCGTATGCAAAAGAAAAGCTTGATGATCAGGGATGACTGATCTATTAGTTCAATACTGTTGTTTTTCTCCTATATTACTCTTGTTTGTCAATGATGTTTTCTTAGATCTGAAAGTAGAACTGAATGTATAAGGAAAATGAGTCTGATTGATTGATTGATTGAGAAGGAAGGGTGATCCTTGTTGCTATTTGTGTAGAACTCTGTAATATGATAGTAGATCTTCAAAATGTCACTGATTGGTATAGTTTGTGGTTCATAGGTTTTATGATTCAATATCTTTAGAGGTATACGCAGGTTGGGAAAAGGGAAGTTGCATATACACACAAGTTTGCTTCATTAAAGGAGTGTATACATTTTGACACATGCATTTTGAGGTTACAGTTTGTTCTAGTTGTTGATGTAGTGTTCTGGGTTTAGATCTATGTACTGATTACAGTGATATGTCTATTCCAGTTGATTGATTGAATTTGATTAAGTTTGAATGAATGGTTGATTCAGTTGTGTCAGAGATTCATGGGTTGTCAGTGATTGATTGATTCAACTATGGTTGATTTAGAGAGATGATTGAGTTTCAGTGATTAGTTGATGCAGATGTATTTGATGGTTGTATTGTAGTTATGATTTTGAGATTCAATGTTGCTGATGGGTCCAGTATGAAAATTGGATGAAACGTGGCCTTCAGATTATGGTGTTGTGATCCAAGAGTATCTAGTCTAAAAATTTATGAAACGTGGTCCCTGGAGGAAGCAAGAAGATCGTAGCTTTTTGTAGGTCGGTGCCTACGTACTAGTAAACATATTGGCTAGTGCAAGAGCTAGGGGGTTGTAGCTCCCAAGACAGAGATGATAGCAGCAGGTGGTTTTCACCCACATTGGGTTTCCACCTTAAATCTTAGTGTTCATGTGTGTTTCTTATGTGTGATGGTTTATTTTGTTATTAAATGCACATGGTTACTGTTTAATGTTTAGTAAAGTACTGATGCATAGAGTAAATATCAACATATGATGAACTAACTTAATCATAAGTTCACTAGATATACGTTGGTTGTCTTAAGAACAGTTGCGTGCACACGTGAGTTCCCTTCACTGAAGTAGTGTATATAAATATGATTATGGAAATGAAAAATTTATTGATTTGTAAATACTGATTCAGACCCCCTCTCAGTATTATTTTCAACAATTGGTATCAGAGCAGGTCCTTTGGCAGAAGCTTGATCGCTTGAAGGAGATCCATAGAAACAATGGGAAAGAAGCTAAAGAAGAAAGCACCTCAAAAGAAGAAGGCATCTCAAAGGAACTATGAGAGTGGAAGAGACGATTGGGGATTATGTGGAAGCAACTCTTCAGATTCAGAATCATCTCAGAATGAAGATGGTCAAGCAAAAGAACTATTAGGTATGAATTTTTTGTCCTATGGTGATACATTTCTCTGTTCATTTGAAGATAAAGAAAGTGATAGTGAAAAAACTGAATTTGCTCTTATGGGTGAAAGAGAAAGAAATAAAATAGAGGCAAAATTTAAAAGGCTCGTAGATATAGTTAGAAATCAACAAGATCAATTGGACAGAAGGGAGTGTACCTACAAAGAAGCAATCACAATGTTAAAAACTTAGTTAGAAGAAGGAAACAAGGTAAGGAAGTAGTACAATGAAAAGGAAGATTAATGTCAAAAGCTGCAGGATGAAGTGATGTCATTAAGAAATGAAGTGAAAAGAGTACAACAATCAAGAAACTTAAAGATAGATCCAATTACTATGAAAGTCTTGAAGATAAGATCCACTCTCTAAAAGAAGATCTTGAAAAATCAAATAAGAAGAATTAAGAACTACTCCAAGCATTTGAAGAACAAGAAAATGAGGTTCTCAAATTAAGGAAACAAGTGGAAGAAGGAAGAAAAGCTGAAGAAATCATGAAGAAGCAGTGTCTTGGAAAGGAAGAGAAATATCAGGTTGAGGTAAATATCCTAAAAGGTAAATTAGAAGAAAAGGACAAACTGTTACGATTTCAAGACAATACTAAAATTTTGAATAATATTCTTATTTTTCAAAGGTCTCCTACCATCAAAACTGGTCTTGGTTTTCATGAATCTATTGAAGGTGAATCTAGCTCACATGGTGAAGCAAGGAACTCTAATGCAAAATATGAAATGCTCAATAAGGAGATGATAGGTCAACCCCATCAACAACCAAGGAAAGAAAGTCTTCAAAGAAAACCTTTTGCTCCTAACTGTGGAAGTGATAGTCGGTTATCTCCTTTGATGAATAATGTTGAATGTTTTATATGTAATAAATTTGGACATGTTGCAGTAAGGTACAGAAGTAGAATGGTTCAAGCTAATAACCTTCACATAGAAATATCATCAGCTTCTAGGTACTTAAAGGGATTTTTTTTTTTATTGCAATATGTTTGGTCACCAAGCCATTGACTGCTATAGAAGGAAGATGAGACATGTAAGATTTTATGCATGTAACAAGCTTGGACATATAACAAAGGAATGCAGGAGAAAATTTCGGGCACCATACCAAAAGGAGAAAATATCATCACACTCGAAGATATGGAAGAAGAAGGAAGTACAGTCAGAAAGATGTGGCATAACACAGTGTACAGACATAACAAACTTAGGGGAAGTTGAAAGTGTGAAACTTCAGTGTTCTGAATCTCGTACACAAGTTTCATGAAGACAAGTTGCATATACACACGAGTTCGAAGCTGCACAGTCGTGTATATGTTTATTTGAAGAAAAAGAAGTGGGACAAACTCAAGAAAAGGGGTCTGATATGGTTCAGTCAATTATCTGCTCTATTTGATGATGGTTACAATCTGCTGATGATATGTGGAAATGTGTTGGTGCTCATAAGTTGTTAAAAAGTTAATGTATATCTGATTGATGATGATGCCTTGATATTTCTTACTGATATATGCAATGTTCAGATCTGACAGTGAACAAGTGGCACAGGTTCAGGGGGAGAATATGCTAGGCTTCTAATATTGCATTGTTGGCATTATGTTTAGAAGTCTTTGGTACCGAATGATTCTTATCAAAGTACATATATGTTGCTTACATGGTGATCTTCATAAGAACAAGGAGTAGTACAAAGCTTGAGTACTCAACTTCATTATTTGATGATGAGCCACTCATTTCTTCAAAGATGCATAAAGTTCATATGGTGCAGTTATGATGCAGGATTCCTATAGTTCTTGGCTCTCACATGGTTGAGGATTGTTGTTGTTGATGGTATCAAGAAAGCTTGACACATGCCTATGAGCTCATGCTTGCATATTGATAAATATTATTGGTTGGCCAAGAGAATGGTGTTATTACAGGTCTCATGAAGACATAGCTATTTGAAGAAATGGATATTCAGAGACATGGCTTATTTAGTCACATAATGATGATGACTTCTTACTTTATGATGATAGGTTTGATAATCACATATGTTGATTATCATGGTTGATGCTTATTAGATGTGGGATGTTCCCTAGTGATGATACATGGTTGATATATTGAAGGTTCTTGAGGAAATATCATATAGTTCTTGATGATGATGTTATGATCATAGATGACGACTATGGTGTTTTCACATACATATGATATGATTTTTTGTTACTGCTTGAAGATATGACATATGCTTAGAAGGTTATGATAAGGCTCTTTATACTAAGGAAGCGGAGAAAGTTGATCTTGATGAGATCAAGAGGATGAGTTGATATCTATATGCGGCATACTTTGCCACAGGATTGACGATATTTACATTGTCATATATTGGGAACTAATGATGGACATATACAGGTTGCTGGACTTGATGTTGCTAACAGATGCTTATGGACTAGATCATATATGGTGTATGATAGTTGCTGATGACTATCATGGTCTTGTTTAGATCTTTGGTCTTTGTTATAAATGTCATGTATATCATTTGATGAAAAGGTCATATAAAGGCTCATAATATGTCTTTGTCAGTCATACTCTTTTAATGGGTCATTTTTTGGTCATATGATGTAATTTGTACCCCCACTATGCATGGGAAGGATGATGTAATAATTGATATATCCCAGTCATGTATAAACACTTGGTATATCCCTACTTGGTTGGGTACATGAGTCAAATTTGGTATATCCCCACTTGGTTGGGAGATTGATGTATGTATGAGTCATTGTTGATAGGAAGTTCATACTCACATAGTTGAGTTATAGAGTCAATTTTTTAGAAAATAGTTTTGCAGACTCTGGATGTGCTAAGGGGGAGCATGGATGGTATAGTACATCTCAGCATATACAAAGGGGGAGTTTAATCAGAAAATTCATCATGTGCCTAGGGGGAGCATGATCAATGTTTATATTCAGCTGTTCAGATATGAAAGTCTTCATTTTTGGTCAGCCCTTTGCCCTTGATATCAAAGGTGGAGAATATCTTGGTTCGTCCTTTGCCCTTGATGTCAAAGGGGGAGAGTATTTTGGTGTTGCTTGTTATCTCTAACAGTTTCTACAAATTGCAGTAATCAACACCAACATGGTTGCCATCAAGTCCAAAGGGGGAGATTGTTGGAATTATGATGTATGCGTTGTGCTTGATGGCAACCCACTTATAGCAGAACAACTCACTTGTATATGGTAACTAGATGAATCTACTCAAGAGATATCAGATGTGACATAATGCATGAGTGTTGTGTTCACATATATGAAAAAATGCAGGGGAGTTCAAAGGAATCAGTTCAAAAGTAATGTACAATGGAAAATCACATTATAACAGGTCTATTAAGAGGGAACAAAGTAATGGTACAAAAGAATAGGATGAAGGAACAAAGGACTACAGATCAGAATCAAGAAGTTGAATAAAAAGGACATTTTCAGGTATTTCAAGTTGTATACACGGGTTCACTATAGAAAAAGAGTGTATACATGTGGGTTAACAGAAAAAAAGGAGCATATATGTATACACACACTTTCATAGGAGGAAAATCACGTACATGTTGGAAAACCAAGGTTTTAGTCCGAGGTATTTAGTGCGAGGTATTTTGGTCCAAGGTATTTGGTCTGAGGTATTGACCCTAGGTATTTGGTCCAAGGTATTGGTCCTAAGTGGTTTTGGTCCAAGGTATTGAAAAAGGCATAAAACTATATAAGGAGGAGAATATCATTAGGCTAGGGTGTGAAGGTATTGAATATCTGATGAAGTGTTAGACCAAATATGTAGGTTATGGGTTTTTGATGCTTTGCTTGATCTGAAATAAGGATGCACCTATGTGGTTGATGATGGATGAGATCTAATGATGGATCAAGATCAAAATGACTTATCATTATGTGGTCTGACAATGGATAGGCTAGATCTGATTGCTAATGCACATTTTATCCTTTATATATGATGATCTGGGTATGTCTGAAGTTTGGAATTACAGTGAAGTTATAAGCAAGTATTTGTAGATCTATACGCTGGTTCGCTTTGGTGAAAGTGTGTATAGATGCAGGTTCAACTCTTCCAAGTAGCGTATGCAAAAGAAAAGCTTGATGATAAAGGATGACTGATCTATCAAATCAATACTGTTGTTTTGTTGTTGTATTACTGCTATTTGTCAATGATTTTTTCTTACATATGAAAGTAGAATTGAATGTATAAGGAAATTGAGTTTGATTGATTGATTGATTAAGAAGGAAGGGTGATCCTAGTTGCTATTAGTTTAGAACTATGTAATATGATAGTAGATCTTCAGAATGTCACTGATTGGTACAATTTGTGGTTCAGAGGTTTTATGATTCAGTATCTTTAGAGGTATACGCAAGTTGGGCAAAAGGAAGTTGCGTATACAAGCAAGTTTGCTTCATTAAAGGAGCATATACATTCTGACACATGCATTTTGAGGTTATAGTTTGTTCTGGTTGTTGATGCAGTGTTTTGGTTTCAGATCTATGTACTGATTACAGTGATCTATTTGTTCCAGTTGATTGATTAAATTTGATTAAGTTTGAATGAATGGTTGATTCAGTTGTGTCAGAGATTCATGGGTTATCAATGATTGATTGATTCAGCTATGGTTGATTTAGAGAGTGATGATTGAGTTTCATTGATTAGTTGATGCAGATGTATTTGATGGTTGTTGATGGGTCTAGTATGAAAATTGGATGAAACGTGGCCTTAAGATTATGGTGTTGTGATCCAGGAGTGTCTAGTCTGAAAATTTATGAAGCATGGTCCCTGGAGGAAGAAAGAAGGTCGTAGTATTCTGTAGGTCGGAGCCTACGTACTAGTAAGCATATCGGCTAGTACAAGAGCTAGGGGGTTGTAGCTCCCTGCCAGTAGAAGATGGATAACGAGTGAAGGTTGTAACCTTCTGCAGGTAGAAGCCTGCGTACTGGTATGAGTCTGCACTAGTAAAAGATTGTAAATAGATTTTCTTATTATTAAAAGAAGACAGAGACGACAGCAGCGGGTGGTTTTCACCCACATTGTGTTTCCACCTTAAATCTTGGTGTTCATGTGTGTTGCTTATGTGTGATGGTTTATTCTATTATTAACTGCACATGGTTACTGTTTAATGTTTAATAAAGTACTAATGCATAGATTATATATCAACATAAGATGAATTAACTGAATCATAAGTTCACTAGATATACGCTGGTTGCCTTAAGAACAGTTGCGTGCACACGCGAGTTCCCTTCACTGAAGTAGTGTATATAAATCTGATTATGGAAATGAAAAAGTTATTGATTTGTAAACATTGATTCACCCCCCATCTTAGTATTATTTCAAACAAGGACAAGGCTTGTGGCACCTTTGCTAAGAAAAAATTCTTCCTAGATGATGAAGAGCCAATTAAGGACAAAACTAGGGTTAGGAGGGAGAGCCTTCCCTATCCTTGGGATGAGGTGAGCTACCACATCCTAAAATACATTTCTTGTGAAGGGAGGCTCAATGTAGTCTATGGCTACCAATTCAAAATCCTCCATGATTTGAGATTTGGAGAAGATTTACCCATAAACCAAAGGCTTGGTGTGCCTTATTTCCTATTGCATTCAATGATAGACATGAGCCAAAAGGTACAAAAAGGGAAAAACTAGCAATTGTCACATCATGAACTCATTAAATTTATATTGGAGGATGTCTTGAGCCAATTGAGAATTCCTATTCTCTAGTTCACATTTATAGACATGGATAGAGAGGCTATCCTTGAAATCCAAGCCCTTGAATATGGTGGAACCCCAACCTCTAGTGATGAAGAGGAAGAAAAAGGAGGAAGAAGAAGAAGAAGAAAAAGAAGAAGGAGAAGGTGAAGAAGAATAAAAGGAATAAGAGAAAGAAGAGGAGAAGGAGCAGATGGCAGAGACCAACCCTAAGAAACATACTAGAGAAGGGGAGAAATCTCCAACATTGTCTCTTGAGCACACTGAAAAGGAGGCGGTTTCTACCTTGGATGCCTTAAGCACAACCATCAAGTATAAGGGAAAAAGACAGAGGCAGACTTCCATCTATGTTAAAACAAGAAGAAGCACTAGGATCAAGCAAGAGAAGCCACAAAAACCTACAAGAACTCCTATCCTAATTGAAGAGTCACCAAGCAAGGAGGAAGAGCTAGGCTCCTTGGGAATGAAGAGTGAGGAAGGCACATCACAACAAGAAACCCCAATGGCTCCCATCACCTACGTTAGGAGGCTTGTCACCAAGTCAGCACTAGCAAAGAAGCCAAGACACCTATGACCCTCTTACAGAAAGGAAAAATTCTGCTACGGGATCCTGAGACAGTGCTACAGGAAACACATAAAAAGCTACAAGAAGGATAGTATGGGAATAGAGAAGAAAAGGGAGAAACACCACATGTGTAGGAGGGGGAAACTTCTCAAAAGCATCTAAGGGAGATTTTCTAGAGTTGTAGGATCTTAG
Organism: Pinus taeda; assembly: GCA_000404065.3. NCBI lineage: Eukaryota > Viridiplantae > Streptophyta > Pinopsida > Pinales > Pinaceae > Pinus > Pinus taeda. The sequence continues at coordinate 51,508 of APFE030072422.1, forward strand.
CCCACAACCAAATATGAGTTCTTACTACAAGTTCATTAAGGGAGGTAGAGAAACACCACAGAAATTTGCAATCCCTCTCTTCTTTGAGCTTGAAAAATAAAGGGCAAGAACACATCACTGGATGCAGATTGCCAAGTCAAATAAAGTAGAAGATGTGGTCCATATGGACGAAAAAATCCTAGATATGGGAAGGGATTTGAGTGAGTTGAGAGACAAAGAATACATCATGATATCTCAATTATAGTCAGAAAACACATGGCTAAGGAGGCAGTTGTAGGAAAAGGAGAGCCAATTGGCCACCATGGAAAGCCTCTCCATGGAGGCACTTCAGTGCAAGATGCCATCCAAATCATATGCACTATACCTCAAGGACCAATGAATTCATTTTCAAATGAAGACATTAGATAAAAAGGGGACCATCCCATTCCAATAATATAGACAATTCATAGAGCTATGCGATAAGAGCACCCTATAAGACAAGGCCAAAATATCTTAATTTTACCTACACAATCTTTCCTTGACAGATTTGAATGTGTGGGACCCAAATGCAAAGTTGGGGAACTTGTAGATGATGGCCCTTACGTCATGGATGGGTCATGAGAAGGCCACGGTTGAGGAAGTAAAGAGAATAGGAGAAAAAGATGAAAGAGAACCTGTCTACATCAGAGTAGAATAGATAAATTCCATGTCTATCATTAGTAACCATAACATCATTTCTAGTGATGCCCAACTTCCACCAAGACACTTGCCTACATAAAGACAATCCATCTCCAATTTTGAGAACACTTTAAGATTGCTAGGGAATGAAAGCTAGCAAGCATGCTAGAGGAGATGGAACAACTTGCCACACTATCTAAGGATCAGAGAGTACCATTCCCTTGAGAGGCTGAGAAGTGCATTAGAAAGGATCCCCCTCTATAAAAATTCCATGTAGAGACTAAATATCAATTGGATTGGTTTGAAACTCAGTCCACCCTAGCTGTTGGTTCTATTAGAAGGTAGGAAGGAAGAAGAGAAAATAAAATAGTGGGAAGAGATAGAGAAACATGCAGGGTTCTATCTTCAAGAGGAAACTCAATCAATAGAGGCTTGGGATGTTTGAGAGGCCACCAAAGCTATGAAGGATATAGATATAGACTAAGTTTCTCAAAGGATGAGAAACACCTTTAGTAGGGGGGTGATGATGAGGCTCATCAATAGGTAAACTATAGGGGTCACAATGCTATCCAACATATTAAAATTGACTTTTCTCACATTTATTTACATATTTTGTTATATTTTTCTTAGTAAGAAGGGTAAAGGTGAGTTTCTATGTCATGTGGCCTAATATGTATTAAATAAAGGAATTGGATTACTGTTCAGCTAATTTAAGTGTAGGAACTTGAGGTGGACAAGCAAGAGAGGTTTTAGGAGGTTGGTCTCCCTCTACTCAAATCATTCAAAGATTCCTCCACCATATCTCATCACCTCAGAGTTACTAGCAACCAAGCAAGCCAAGTTCATTAGAAGCCAAGCTAGTGACAGTTAAAGACAAGTTATTCTCAAGTTAGGGAGCCAAGTCTCCCTATTTTTTAGGAATTTGTTGGTAGCTTCATTTTGTATAAATAAGAGAGGCAAGGGACTCATTAGGAATTCAATTTTTTTATGTAGCCTAGAGGAAATTTGAGCTGAAATATTGTCACTGTTATTTGCTATGTTGTATTTGACATTTTGATGATAATGAGAAATTCGACCTTAATCCATCACTGAGTTAGCTCAGAGGGATAAAGCTCTTGGGTTAGGGCCCAACCCCAGTAGCAGAAGTTCCTCCTTTTGTATCTATATTCTTAGATTAAGATGATAGTTAGTTGCTGAGATTATTTATGTTTTTTTTAGCTTAACAAGTATTTGAATGATTGCTTAATCATGTTTCCATTAGTTTGAATAAGTAGATCAATGGTGCAGTAGTGAAGGAAAGTACTTCAGAAAATATTGTGATAGTGGCCTCTTCCTGAACTCCCTTCTGGGATCATGATTTGAGGGCCCCACTCTAACAACCCCAAAAACAGAGTTTGTCTTTTGATCATTAATAGATTAGGTTCCATGCTTAAATAGATGAATGTTTATGATTTATTGGAAGCACCTGCAATCATTATTTTGTTTCTTAATTTTTCCATAGCTTAGAAGGCATTCCATTCTGTAGATCTTTCCATTAGCAATAGATATATTAACTTTCTAAAAATTCATCTCATCTTTTCCATGCTGGTATATAGTGATGCAGAGATGAAGAGGAAATTTTTTTTTTGTTGTAGGGATTGTTGATCTGCAGGGAGGAAATCATCCAACCAACTTCACCTAAGTCTTCTCCACCTTATCCCAAGGCATACCAACCCATAGTTTGAATCTCGATTTTGTAGTCACTCTGAACAAACACCTTGGGAAAATCTAACCTCCCTGGAGTGCTAGGCTTAGCCTTGGGTAATATGCACCTTCCTTACACCTTCTATCATTGTCATACATCTCTCCAACACCTTATTCCACTATTATTTCCCTCCTAAATATTTCAACTAATTTCCCGTAGAAAGCTAGGACATCCTGTAGCAAACTAGGACATCTTGTAGCAATTCCTGTAGCAGCTACAATATCTCCTCTAGTAGCTTGTTTGACCCTATTTTTATCATAAATTCTAGTCTAAGTACAAGTTAGGCCCTCATCCTAGATTCCGTGCCTATAAGTTCCACTCGAGACCAACTCTCCCATGCCATTCCCCCCCTGCAATATCAGATAGCATAACATAGAAATTACATTTCTGAATTTAGAAATTAAAAGATTCTTTTTCTACAAATGAAACATGAGATATTTAATGCATGCATATATGAGTCATAAGATGATAGAACAATATCCCATGCCCAATTAGTCCAAATATATAGATGATAAAATGCAAGGTTAACTTAGTTCTTTTCTGCAAGTAATTTGTGTCATTTCCTAGCTAGATGATTCATGACATTTTTTATTCACTAAATTTGATTTCCTAAATAGACAAGCATTTACTTTCCTGTATTAGAACTATATTTACATTCATTGTCAGTAGTCAGACTCCTTCTAGTCAATAAAAGACTGGAGTGAAACCCTAGTGCTCTATTGCCCTAGTTCAGAAGTGAAATGAGTAGAATTTTGCATCTGATATGCATATAGCACTATCACCTCCAAGTTTGTATGAAACCCTAGGTTGATAAAGTAAAGTTGGTAGCCCTAGGAGTTGCGGCATCCTTGCTGCAATACTGAGGCTCATCAAGTACAAGAATGTTTAAGGTCATGTTATGGATGTTCTAGTTGTTTTTTTGCATAGATAAATATATGGATCATTGTACTCTCATTTGTTGAATCATTTGATGATGATATAAGAGGAAGCATAATTTACAAAAATTTTCCTCATAGTGGGTTTTGCCCTGGTTCCGAACAATCCTGATGTCTCTATGTGTGCATGCTTTTCTTCTATTGTTCCTTTATATTCCACTGCATTGATGATGATGATATTTTTCTTTCTACATAGTTGCATATGCTGATATATAATAATGTATATATGAATAATGTTATAATGTTATGGGGTGAACTTAATATGTTAACACAATGCAATTATCAAAGAAAAGAACAATGTATCCCTATGAAAAATTAACAAGGCATCAGAGCTAGGCTGAATAAAACCCATGGTGATCGCACTGATGATGACACCATTGATGGAAGCAAGAAGAGGATGGTGGAGACCTAAACTAATTATATGGTTTGAATAAAACCCTAGGCAACTTAGTTGTTAGGGTTTGAGAGAAAATCCTAGTTTATGGAAAAGAAATGAGATATAGCATGGTCAGTGTGAGGAAGCTCAAGAACTTGTGAAAGATTTTATGAAGCCCTAGATGGGACAATCCCTAGTAGGCCTGGTTGGTTGATTAAAGGTAACAATGCTATGTGGACTATGGATGGTTATGGTTGGTTCTAGAGGGAGAGGATCATCTCTTATTGAGGATAAGTATTTCTTGACTTATGATGCCTCTTACTTTTATTTATACTTATGAATTTGATTATTATGTTTATTGTTTATACTTCTTACATATGTATTTGAGCATATGGATGTTTCTAACCTCCTAGTTGAGATGTGATGAGTCAATCCTTCTTTAGGATCATTTGAAATGAAGGAAAGATGGCTAGCGTTGGAAAAGGTTAAGAGGCACTATATGAAAAAATGACAAAGTTATACAAGATGCTTATATCTAATAAAAGGGTGCACAGGTAATACCACAAGGTGTGCATGATATGTTGTATTTCAACAATAACATTGATGGCTAGGTAAGCTCTAAGATATGATGAGAATGTATATTTCTTTAAATGACTCATACATGCATATGAAAGTGACTTGGATCTATGTTTCCTATGATGAAATGATCCACCTATTGTTGAATATTTTGATCTTATTGAATTCCATGAGGCTATCTAATGTTGATACATTAATATACTTGACATTTGTCTAACATCTATATGTTGGATATCTTGATCCTATAAAGAAGGGTAACACCTTGAATCCAATAGATAATACTCTTAATACTTGTCAAGCATAAGACATGATGCATTTCACATAGAAGGTTAGCTCATTAATTCTTATACATGATATTATTGATAATCCTTGTGATAAGCATGATGAAAGCTAATGGAAAGAGAGATTGACACTCTTGTTATTTTGGTAAAGTTTTATTTAATTGCCTAACTTGATCCTATTTGGTAACCTTGATATTTTAGGTATAACTATGAGATTCATATTTTAGATCTCTTACTACTTGTGGTCATGTCTTGATGGCATATCATAAAACTAAATGCTCTAACTTGATGGATTTCCTCGATATAAAGTGTTATTGTGTTCATAATCTTTGAGATATGATGTCACATTTGTTTGCTACCCTAATCATTCAACCCTTGATGAAAGATTGGTTTATGATCTAACAAACATGTTGTTGCATGACACTAGTAGACACAGGTGGGTGACATGAATGAAGATGAATGAAATATATTCCCAGTTAGAGGGAGAATATCTTCTCAAGATTCTTACTCACATTACTATTTTCAATTTGCATTGTTGAAGTATGATATGAAATTATTGAACTGAAACAAAGTCACAGATCTGAATCTCAAAAATAATTATGGTTTCTCTTCTAGACGCAGGTACATAACTGGGAGATTTCATCCCTGGATGAATGCATGCTAAGGCCTAGGTAGCATCTAGGAAGCTAAAGACGCTCCCATGCTAACCTAAAGGAAGCGTCAATGGGTTTGACTGGTGTTGACCATCATCTAAATTTTTCTGAAGCTGTCTGAATTTTGAATCAAGGTGTCTCTAACATATTCTGCCACTATAAATTGATTGATGAAGATATTGGGTTAAATTGTTGATAAAAAAAATAAATAAAATAAAATAAAATAAAATGAAGTATTGTGCATGAAATTAGATGTTCACTTGAAGGATGTCAATACTACAGATCTGTTGTAGATAACAACAAGATCTAAAAGCAGGAAAAGATTTAATGTTTTCCATAATATGAACGTGAAGAATGAAATTTTGTTTGCAGGTGACCAAGACATACATATATATATATGTGTGTGTGTGTGTGTGTGTGTGTGTGTGTGTGTGTGTGTGTGTTTAAAGTTTGTGCTGCAAGAGATTGGCATGGTTTGGTTGATTGTTATAGATGAGCAGTGTTTGGAGTTGTTGCCAGATGCTTGACAATGACTTAGAACTTTGACTTGATGATTGAGATATTTTTTGGACTATAGATCTCTCTATGATAACAAATTTGGACTTGACCTGATGACTAATGATTTGATTTGACAATTGTTGATTTTCCCTAATATCAATGCTATGTGGGCATAGTAAATTTCAATGACTTATGCGAGTATTCAAAAAAATGGTTTTGTATTGGCCTCCTTGTTTCTAGCACAATGGTTGAAGTATTGATAGTTGTGATTTAATATGAAGATGGAACTTGCATGACTTATTCTTGGTGTATGCATTGGCATCTAGTGACAGAAATGACTTGTATCATGATTATGGTAATGACTTACTAAATTTTTGGATTGATATTGCATGAGAGATGATAGAATTGTTGGCATGATAATAAATGAAGTCAAGACTTGATATGAGCTCTACCTGTCACTTGGTTGAAATAATTGATATTGTGATATTGATGAATTTGAAAATAGTTTTGATCTCACTTCTAAAGTTTGAGGAGATGAATTTGTTGATACAACATTGATTTATGTAAGGCTGATTATGTTGGCTTAGTAAGGCAATATGATTTCAGAGATCATTGCATGAAGCAAGTACCCCAATCTAGATATGTCCATAATTTCCAGTTATATCATGAAGTCAGGATGATGAGTTCCAAGGTATGGCTTGATTTTGATTATGGTTTTACATACTGATGGTCTACTCTTGATAGGTGATGCACCTCTAATTATCTAAGTAAGAGGGAGGTGAATTCTAAAGCTCAAAATGATGTATCATGGCATGAAAATTTGATTTTTGACATTTGGGAAATAAATTCTATATTGCAAGGATGTTGAAAAATGTTTTTAAATAATGGAAATGAAAATCCTTGGATACTTCGATTGAATTAAAAGATGTTAAACTTGACTTGGTAACCGATAGTTGATTGAAGCATTAACATTCCATCTTTGAACATCCATCCATATATATAGATATAGTTGATGTGCACAAAACCTAAATAAATTCATGATTGAGCCACTTCATTCACATAGATTTTCTACCGAACATCCTTTGAAATGTTTGAATGAGATGTTCTATTTTTGAGGCTGAGATATTTCTTCTATGATATGTGACTGCATGGATGTATTGTTGTTAATAAATATTATTGTTGATGAGCACATACAAGTGTTTCCTTAATACGAGATATTCCATGATATTATTGATGAAAGGTCCATAGCTTTACACTCGACCGAGATTGAGTATGATGTGTCTAGAATGACTAGATGTGAGGTAGGATGTAGAAGCTCCTTAGAGATCCATCTGATCAAGATCTGAATATGACAGGGAATCCCATAGAATTAGTTTGGACTGAGATACTTCCATATTTTGAGATAGTACAATTTTTCGAGACAAGCTTAGGCTTGTGATTGAAACCCCCTTGAGAGGGAGGATGATTATGGTATCCTTTTGTGATTTATATGATTATTTATGATCCAACATGATATTTGATTTGATGTCCTATATTAATAGGAAACAATTGTTATTGAGACAAGAATATACCATATTTGAGTATGATGAGAGCATCGATGATCAAGGATATTGATAAAACTATTCCTCCCTGTTTGAGCTCCCAGGGTGAGGAATTGAGATAGAGGGCTCCTGGGGTTGAGAGAACTTTGGACAATAGGTTTTGACCCCTATTTTTTTACCAATAGGGTTAGATATACTTCTCCCCTATCTTCATAGGATCGAAGAATGCTGCTCCCCTATCTAGTCTTTGCAGAGTATACCGCAGTTGGAATCATACCCATAAGCATGGCTTATCGAGAATATCTCTCCTTGTGTGGCCAACAAGTTGAGATTGTACTTGGGCTGTACAACCCACGTTGATTATGATGCAAGTTTTCTACCACACGACTATTCAGGGTCATCGATGGGAATATCAGTAGGACATAGGATGGGTTGAGATAACCCTATGTGAATCTGGGTTGAGATTGATCTCCCTGATGTGATCCTAGGGTCGAGATGTGCTCCTATGGGTGTTTGGATATCCTATTTATCTATATGGGGTTGTAGATGTATAAGTCCCCCATGAGATTCCGAGTTGAGATATGCTCCCTGGTGTGAATATAGGTTGAGATGTGCTCCTTGATGATATGCTCTCTGATGATGATATTCCGGGTAGTAGCCCGCTGACAGGAATTTCTGGGTAGTATCTTGATGGATAGAGGGTGGTAGCTTAAGCTCCCCTCTAGTAACCAATTATTCTTCTTTTAGATTCAATAATGTTCAACATATGAGCAGAAACGATCAAGAGATAAGCAGGAATAAGCAAGGGATAGATTAAGATGTACATTGATGATTTGTGATGATGAGTCACTTGAGATGGTCATGGCAAGACAACTACATGATAGATATGATCAGTGATGATACATGATGACACTTGAAGATACCAGAATGACATATTGATCAATGGATAGATAATGCCAGGTGGAATTCTCCCTAGTTGAGAGGGAGTGTTAAAATTATGAAAATATGGTCAAATTCCACTTTGTACAACTCATATTATGAATATAATAATTGATATAGATTCCTCTTTTCGAGAGGACCAAAATTAACCCAAATATCACCTTATTTGGACAAGCAGAAGTTGGTTTTTGAACTTATTTTTTCACTCATGTATATTGGAGTAGCCCGGTCCAAAATCACATGTACAATTGGATAGGTCAGCCTCAACATCAAGTAGACCCTCATGAAAGCCTATATATAGAATATACCTCAAGCTCATTTCGATACAATCATCAAGCACTCTCTTCTCTCTTCTATTTTTTGGTTCACACATGTCTGATGGAGGAAATATTGTGTAAAGGGTCCAAAACTATAGGGTTGAAGCTTTCATGTTCCTAGGGTTTCTAAATCTTGGACCCACACTCATAACTAAGGATTTTGGTCCCTGGACGATGGCACAATATGGTTAAGAGAGAATCCAAGAAGTCTTGGACACTCACACAGGGTGTCTAAAGGAGTGTCCAGGAGGCTATGATTTTGGAAGTACAGTTGAATCCTGGACACCTACATGTAGTTCTCCCAAGAGCATCTAGGTCTATCCTAGATGCACTCATCCAGTTCTCCAAAGATCGTCTAGATCTGTCTTAAATTCTTGTTCATAATATATTTGCATGCTTCTAGGACCAAAAGGTGATTTATTAGTATGCAGCAGTGTTCAACAGTGTTTGGTACATTAACAACAATATCCAGTAGTTGACTATAGTTTATGATAGTGCATTCCAGTCCTCAGAATCAGGGTCTTTGAGTACAAGCATGTTTAAGGTCATGTTATGGATGTTCTAGGTGTTTTTTTGCATAGATAAATATATGGATCATTGTGCTCTCTTTTTCTAAATAATTTGATGAAGATCTAAGAAGAAGAAGAATTTGCAAGGTTTTTCCCTATAGTGGGGTTTTCCCTAGTCTCCGACCAATCTTGGTGTCTCTATGTGTGCATGCTTTTATTCTATTGTTTCTTTTTATTCCGCTGCATTGATGATGATGATATTTTTCTTTCTACATAGTTTCATATGTTGATGAATAATAATGTAGAACTGAAGAATTTTATAATTATATGGGGTGAAGTTAATGTGTTAATGAAATGAAATTATCAAAGAAAAGAACATTGTATCCCTAGGAAAAACTTAACATATTAAACCCCTATGTTTAAATATGCATTCATGATATGCAAATTACATGTTTTCCGCGTTTGATGAAATGTATAAAATGGTTAGGCTTCGTTAGGCCAAGTCCTTGATCAAGTTTTGTGTTAGAATCTTTGTCCCAGTGTCATTTATGGTTTTAGAAAGATTCATCAAGTTTTGGGTAGTGACTTGGATTCTAGCCCTTAAAAGGTGGCGTGTATTTCACGGTATTAGGCACAAAATTATGAAATTGAGACTGCAGTCGCACCCTTGCAAGTGTATGCATTTGACTAGAGGCTTACAATTGCATGGATGTAGGCTTGTGCGTGCGAATGGGAGTTTAGGATAATGGAAAATAAAGTTAGCTTAGGGTTTGGACACCTGGAAGGGTGGTTTAGCCCTTGGGGATCTTGTAGCACCTGAGGGAAGTTAGTAAGGTTTTTCTTTTTCAATTCGACTCCCTTAAGGTGATCTAGTAGGTTGAATCATATCTTAGTAAATCCTCATCACATATTTACCCCGATGGACCGGTGAAATTGGGTAAGTGTAGGAATATGGTGTTATAGATCCTTTGGAATATCAGTTACCCGGATATTCAATTTTTGGAAGTCCTCAATGTGCTCCACCATTGAACCCTTTTGTTTGAGATTTATCAATTGGCTAAATAAGTTGTTACTCTCTGTATCCTCATAATGTGCTATCATTTCCTCCATAAAAAATTACCAAGTGAGAAGTGGTTTACAAGAACAAAGCCATTGATACCATAAAAATTGATTGGGCTCTAAATATAAAGATACAATGAACACCTTTTATGTGTGTTGCACATTATGGAGATCAAAATCTTGTTGCATCTATAGTATCCATGTTACCAGATCCTTTCCATAAAAATTCCTCATGTCGATATTAGGAATGTGGTGGGTCTTAAACCCAACATTGGAGTCTTTAAAATCGTAATTCATATTCCTTTTTTCCTCATCATGATTTTCATTGGTTACCTTGTCACCACTAGAAAGCCTTTCTTGCAGCAACTTTGTCAACCCTTCCAATTTGACATTGATTGTGTCCATGTCTGATTTAAAAGCTCCTAGATATTCTTTTAAGCCTTCCATGTTTCCTTTTATTTTTTTCTTCTAGACCATCCATCTTAGCTTCTAGTTCATTTTTGGTTACTCTTTTCGAGAGAGAAATTTGTTGCACTTGGTCTTGTAATTTTGATATATCACGTTGCATTTCTTCCTCATCTTCATGCGTCATAGTAGAGCTTTCGGGTTTCTTATTAGGCGCGTATATATTTTTTATTTTGAGGCATTTTGGAATCAAACAACAATATCTATGCTTCACTATGCCCTTTTAATCCCTTCAAACTATTTTTTCAACAAAAGTTATGCAAAATTTAAAAAAATAAACACCTTTTTCTTGTTTTTTAGGGCCTTGATATTGAAACTATTTTATCTCTATAATTTCATATCTCCAATGTTTGAAATTTCATCCTTGGGTATTCCTCTAAGTCTTCTTTACAACACCATAAGTCAGTCCAAAATTGGATTCTTCAAGATACTTTTATGCCCAACCTCCCATGATGACTTGATTATGGACTAGTTCAGTAGATCGAACTTGGAAGGAATTCCACATGTCACTATTTCAACATTTTACCTTGAAAATGATACAAGAAAAACTATAGTCCATGCACATTCAGTCACTTTTTATAAAATTCAAATATTATGCTTGCAGAGGAAGTAATGATTATTTTTCCAAGGTCACCTGTTTGAGACTAAATTCTGGAGCATGCAAAAACCCTAACTTCTTAGGACCTATTGACAGTGTTGGACCTACCAACATTTAAGGGGTCTCCTCGATATGTGGTCCCAATTAGACCTCACACCCTTTGGGATAGGAGCCCCATCCGAAACATGGCCGAGTTACCATTTTCTTAAAGGTTTTACTTGGCTCTAACTATCAACAAGATAGAGGAGTGCATATGTGTCTTTGGAAAGGAAGTAAGTGTGTCTGGAGAGTCTTTGGTTATAGGTGTGTCAAGGTTGTTCTACTATGGAGGGAACATAAAGTGAGCCTCTAAGAGTGAGGTAATAGTACCACTATGTTAGAAACTGACACAAATAAGAGATATCCATCTAACATCTAGCAGAATAGTCCACAAATATGCGACGGGCATTGCAACCATTACAACACATTATCAATATGATAAGAACTTTAAAAGTAACCGAAATAGTTCAACTACTTTAGTACAGATGAAAACAAACATGAATCACAAAATTTAACTGTACAATGTTACAAACATTCATAATCCATGCATGAGGAACATGTTGTCCATTAGGCTTCATATATTAAGTAGAAGTCCCAAGACACATGTATACAACGAACACCACTAGCTCCAATAGTGGAGCATTGGAGCCAATACTTTCTACCCAAAATAGCTAGCTTGTCTCTCTGATGCCTTACGGGAGGAGCCAAGGTGAAAATTCCTTTTTTCATACAATGAGGGTGTATATATAAACAATGTGGTAATGCTTCACCTCCCTTGTGACTCTTTCACTACCCTCGTGATTGTTTGACTTCCTATGACTTTTTGAATTTACATGACACTTCATATATTGTATATGTCCTTTGGACTTCCACTTTACAATACATTTTGAATAGGAATTTACATAATTTAGAAAAGTGATGTGGCATATGGTGATTCATGAAATGACTTGACATGATACTGATGACATGGAATGAATGATGAAATGGAAATTTCAAGTCATTCTTGCTACATTTTGCTACGTGTCTTCATGAAAATGTTCTTATGTCCACCTCCATATGGCTTAGAGATGAGGAGTCTTCAGTGATATTAGATCTTGAGCAACGGTCGCAAACTAGTGTCCCTTTTCTTTCTTTTGATTGATCCGCTTGCATATTCAGCTAGAGAGGTGTCTTCTTGCATGTTCCCCTTCTCCATATCCTTCTTCATCATCTTGTCATGGTATGATAGAGTACCTACATTTGCAATTCACTCATGACAAAATGACATCAGTTCAATAAAACCCTAGTCTATCATGTTGCATGACAATCCACTGAATGAGCCGAAACCAGGTGGCAGGTGGAGGGAGAGGCTTAGTGATTGCACAATTCTGTAGCTCAGGTAGTCAGGGGTCAGGCTTGAGCCTTGATACTGCGCAATGCGTAGTTGAGGTTGGATTGAGCAAGCATATTACACAGTTGGGGAGTTAGGTTGAGGTCTTTAGCACTGATTCTTCCTATTGTGCAGTTATGGAAATCAAAGGAGGTTGAGTAACTATGCAATTGCACAACTTAGGAGCTCAACATCTAGGTTTAAGGATTGATATTTTGCAATGTGCAGTTCAAGCTTGACTGGAGGGTAGGGTTGCACAATTTTGGAGCTTAGGGGCTCGACTTGAGCACTGAGACTAAGAAGTGCACAGTCCTGGGAGGAAAGAACTATGCATTACACAGTGTTAAGTGGCAAGGTTACAACTTGAGGGATGGGACTATGTAATGCATGATTCAGGAAGGTTAGATGAGGTTAAGTTGCTTGGTCAGGGATTTTTCTGAATTTAACTAAGTGTGGTATCTATGAAATTGATGTGAATAGTGATAAGACTTGAATGTGATCACACACTTAGAATACTTGTTGACACAACGCCGATCATCTAGAACACATGAGAAACAAACTTCCCTTAATGCAACAAAATTGTGATGACAAGTGTGAAACCAAAGATACACTATGCGATGATAGTGACGAAACTTGTGCGACATTGCTTAAAAATTTGGAAACAAGTGCAAAAAATGTTTACATGGTAAGATCAACTCATTTACGCAAATATTACCCCTTGAAAACACCAAAATGGGCTTGTGTACAATGTAAAATTCTTGACATGTGAATAGACGAAACTTTGATTTTCTTGCAAATGGGAGCACAACACTTAGAGAAAACATGTGCAATGAGTCTCAATGTTTGTGATCACAACATGCAAGATCAAGGTAGGCTCTGAAATTTGTGTGTAGGCCAAAATTTTGGAGGGTATTGTAGTAGCGACAACACTTGGAGATATAATGGTAGAATTATAACTTCTCATTCATGGTTGATTATTTTGTGCATGGTCTTAGTTATTCAGGGAGTATCGATTCATTATGTAGATTACTTTGGCTTCCCCACTTACCCCATGAATAAACATGTTCCCCTCTGTGCCATCTTAGTTTAACACAAACATAAGATCAACAATATTGCAATGTTTCTAATCAGAAAGGGTAATATAGCGAGCTTTATATTTTCAAAGTAAAGTTTTTCATCTTTGGTGTTGCTCGCTTCTAGTAGGCCCGAACAATACCTAGGCAGAGTCACTATAGGAACACAAAGGTTGCTTTGCTAGCAACAATATTGGACAATACCTTGATGGAGTTTCTTTCTTCACCTCTCTACGCATGAAGCCTTTCTCTTATTTCACCTTTATTTATATATTTATATAGGACTCTGCATAGGAGCTTATTCATTTTATGGGTGGAAGAGGGATCCTGACTTATTGAGAGTATGAGAAGTTGTTCCACCATAGAAGCATATAGATACCTATGATTTAGGTTTTCTCGTTTGGATTTTCCCCTTTTCCTCCTCTACTGATTATGTAAGCATTAAAACACCAAAACATAAGGAACTGAGTGTGGGCATAAGGTTTCCAGAATAGACACAGGTATCATTCTTCAACGCCAAAACTCTCCTTACAGACAGATGACATTTTCAATCAGAACATCATTGACCAAAATATGTAACCAACAGAAAGAAGGCAGAACGAAGGTAAGCCAAATGTTGTAGTGTCAAAAGGCTCTTTTCAACTCAGCCACACACAAAGAATCCAGAAAACACATTCACACATGACACTTATTTACATAACGAGAACAAATGCAAGAAGAAAAAAGAAAACAAACTATGTACACATGGAAAAGCACAAGCCCAGATCATCATTGAAAATATTATTTTAAATCTTAGCCATCAACAGGAAGAGAGTCAATCTTCCCGTCTTGAGATTGAAGACAATATGGGTGTTGGCCAAGATTTTCATGCACAGTCAACAATCCAATCCACATGGATTGTAACTTAGTGTGTTTTCCTTTTTCCACATGGGGTTTGTCCCACTTTAAGACTGGGTCACACACGCTAAATTCATTTTTTCCTACAAACTTCTTGTCGAACCACCTCTTGATATGACTCTGGTGAAGAGAAAAAAGTTATTTTTCTTTTTTTCTTTATTCCTACAGCTTTTGGAGGGTATCTATCCTACTCTTAACCAATAAGAATGACTTGCCATGGGATTCTTTTAAAAGTTGAAGGGTAGGCAAATAAATGCCTGGGGGTAGGATGGTTTGTTTTCCATACACCAGGAAGTAAGGAGACATCTTTAGATATGTTTTTGGTGTGACTTGGTTAGACCATAAGGCATTCACCAAAGCAGAGTACCAGTTACTTTGTTCACATAAAACTGTATTCTTGATAATGAGGGTAAGGTTCTTATTAGTGGATTCAGCAAGACAATTTCCCTGTGGATTATAATTAGCATAATGTATCAATACAATGCCATTTTCCAATGCAAAATCCTATAATATTAATGATGAAAAGTACGTTTCATTGTGAAGAACAAGTGAAGTCAGAACGTCGAACTTGGAAATGATATTATCTTTAAGGAAGTTGATGACTTCCTCATCATTCACTTGCTTGAGTGGAACTACTTCTACCCACCACGTGAAATAATCTATGGTAGTGAGAATATAACAATGTTTCTTTGATAAGTGCAGAAAAATCTCACCAGTGACATCTAGGCTCCATTGTTGAAATGGTTCTTCCACTGTGATAGGTTGCAATAGGGAGGCTAACGTTTTTCCATGGTCGGCAAACTTCTGGCATGCCAGAAACTTGCGGGCATATGCATGAGCATATTTGAATATTTTGGGCCAATAAAAAATAACCCTCATAATGTTTTGTGTTGTTGTATCACCTGCAAAGTGTCCCTTGGCTCGTCCATTGTGGAGATCATGCAACACTTCTCTGAATAATGTGTAGAAATTAATGTGTAAATTCAATACTGATCATGCAATTTTCTAAATCACAAGATTTGAAGCTACTCTACTGATTCGCGGAAGTTAATTCACCATCTGGAACAAGAATCATAGACATGCAAAAGGAAACATCAAACATGCACAAATATTTATCTAGGGGAAATCAACTACTCAAAACCCCTTACTATATGTTGCATTAAGAAGAGAATAGATGATAAATACATATGCTTTCTCTAGATTGAGAACACCCTACAATTGTATAATATATATCTCTGCCTAATTGACTGAACTTGGCCAACACTTAGCCAATTTCAAGCCTTCCGAAGCTCCTAATTCCTTGTGTTGTTCCTCTGGGAATTAGGAAATTTCATCATATGGATTGTACAATTCTTATAGGGTTTTGCTCTAACTGCGTCGTACCTTCCATCGTCTCCAAACTCAATGTTCATATGGAGACATTTCTCCTCCAAGTCACTGGAAAATTATTTATTCCTCGTCATATGGAATGAGGTACAACTATCCAAGTACCACATGCTCCCCATCATTATGCTTTCCATGCATCAAATGAGAGTGAATTGAAGCTCAAACTGTGAATTCAAAGCTTCACATGTTGATGCTACTGTAGGATCCTTCTTGCTTGCCTTCCTGTGTGGACACATCGTGTCATAGTTCCTGAATTCATGATAGTGAAAACACTTGATTTTGGACAATTCTTTCTTCTTTCCCTCTTGGCTAGAATTAGCCTCTCCTTGGGACTTATTCCCCTTGGCCTTCATTCCTTTTCTTACTAATGCAATTTACTCTTCCTCTTCTTTGGATGAGTCCCCATATCTAGTATTCCACCTTATTTCCTCATGCACAAAGTTGTACCATAGGCACTCCCAACTAGGTAGGTTTTCCCTCCCATTCACTGAATCTTGGTAGTTGTGCCAACTCTTGGGAAGGCCAAGAAGGGTTAGGATTACCAAATCATCTTCTCCAACCGTAACACAAATTTTACCAAATTCATCATGAAATTGTGTGAACCTGTTTAGGTACTGTGGAATGGTCTCATTCTTCTGCATCTCGATATTTCAAAGTTTGTCTTTGAGCGCCAACTTCCTATGGTCACTACTATTCTGGAACAAATGTGTCAGTGCTTGCCACATTGAATACGGGGTCTCTTTCCCATGGATATTTGAGACAGTATGGTCTCATACTCCCTCCAATATGATTATCCTCACCCTTGAATCACACTTCTTCCATTCTTCTAGATCCTTAGCATTAGATGCTGCTAGTTTTAGAATATCATTATCAATTAATTCTTTCAACCCATTATCCTCCAATACTATCTCCATGTGGTCCTTCCATGCAACATAATTCAAGCTTCCCTCAAGGGAAGACTCAAGAATTAGTCCATTTAAATCCATCTTCTCAGCCCTAAAGAAAACCCGCAACACTTATCTGCAAATTCAAATCTTCTACAATGACAACTTTGAAATATCTGCTCTATAGTGATTCCAACATTGATACGATGTATAAATTAATGTGTAGATTCAATATTTTTCATGAAATTTTCTAAATCACAAGACTTGAAGCTACTCTACTGAATTGCGGAAGTTAATTGACCATATAGAATAAGATTCATAGACGTGAAAAAGGAAACATCACACATGTACAAAGATTTATCTAGGGGAAAGAAACTACTCAAAATCACTTACTATCTATATTGAATTAATCAGAGAATAGAGAAGAAATACATATGCTTTCTCAAGCGTGAGCACACCTTGTAAGTGTATAGTCTATCCCTCTTCCTGACTGATTGAGCTTGGCCAAAACTTAGCCAATTTCAAGCCTTCCCAAGCTCTTGATTCCTTGTGTTGTTCCTCTCGGAATTAAGCCCTTATTAATTAGGAAATCTTCATCTAGATTGCCTAATTCTTATAGGGCCTTCCTTTGACTGCATGCACCATTTGTACACCTTGGAATAGTTTACAACTGATAGTACACTGACTTGAAATATCCATCTCAACTGGGTAACTTGAATTCTCTATATGGATGACCTATTTGAGGTTGATTTATCAGTTATCTGGTTGATCACTGAGTGGGTTGAAGTTCTACTTCCACAACTTTACCTTCCAATAGTTCCTCCAATAATTAGAACTAGTTTAATTGACCATAACCCAATTAAATTGAATTAAATTGCTACAAATGAAATTAAATCAACCTAGGATCCTACAATTTAGGAACCCATTTCGCACAACCGAACTTCATGTCCATAACTCGAATTCACTGAGATATACTCCTATTTTTTAGGAATCAACTCAAGTAGACTGAACTTCAACTCATTAAATTGAACTGGCTATTCTTAGTTGAGTGACAAATGCTATGTCACCATAGTTAATTCCTGCAATTTGTCTGGTGATGTGGAAATTCAATTTTTTCTCAATTTTAAATAAGGAAAAAATCAGAATTGAGATTTCCTTGCTGCATTTTAAAAATCATGTGATTCCAAGCATTTGAACAAAATACTCCATTATGGTGCTTTCTACAAAGCACCCCATGCACCAATTGGTAAGATAATGCTTTTAATCTAACTTCCCTCTTCTGCTGTGTGGATAAGTGAGAGGGAAAAATTCCATGCTGAAGATACTAACGCACATCCGCGTACCAAGAGTTAGTGATAGAAATGTGAGAGGCTCGGTCAACATTATGCATCTCAATTTCCTGCTCCATGGATCATCTTATGTTGCATCCATCACTTATGATATTAGAAAACATAGACCATGGACCTTGATAGTGTGAATTGGCTTGAATTATAAGTCATACTATTGTAAACCATTCATATAGTTCGCTCTTCTCTCACCCACCTCTTGTTGGACAAACAATGATTTAACTGTTGGGCACGAAACAAAGATAATGCAATGCTTCTTTAAGATATAGGGCCAGAAGTGCTTTATCGCCTTATAGAATTCATACACATGTTTATTAATGGAAGGATAGTTAATTGCAGGTCCTTGTAGGCTGGCACTCATAAAAGATATTGGTCGATCATTGTTTTGATCATCTTTATGCGTAAGCACAACAATGAGAGAAGTATCATAAGTGAAGGCGTAGAGAAAGAATTCCTTGTTAAATATGGGATGTATAAGGCTAGTTCTTATATGATAACTTACTTAATATGGGAAAAAAAATCCTTTTCTCTTTTATCCCACTTTTATTTTTCCTCTTTCCGCACCATCTCCTACATGAGTTTCATAAATCAGAGATGAATTTGTGGAGGAAGTTGATTTTCTCTAGGAAGGACTGCCTAGATTTATTGTTCACTGGGAAGGGAATATGCATAATATATTTGACCCTTTGAGGGTCCATTTTAGTTCCACTTTTTTTTATAATATGGCCCAAGAGATTTCCCTCAGACATTGCAAAAATAATCTTCTTGGGATTAAGCGATATCCCATACTTTCGACATCGCTCGAAGATTTGCTTCAAGTGGCGTAGGTTGTTAAATATATTCTTTGAAGACATTGTGACATCATCAGGATACACCACCATGCTTTGTATGATCAATCTATGAAATGCAATATCCATTGCACATTGAAAGGTCACACCAACATTAACTAGCCCAAATGGCATTCTTCTAAATGTGAGCATGCCCCACTTCGTCCAAAAAGTAGTCTTAAGTGTGTCAGGATCTAAGAACAAAGCCTAATTGTATCCAAAGTAACCGTCAAGAAAAGATAACATTTCTGACCCCAATATTTTCTATAATATCTATTCCATAGATGACACAGGGTAGTTGTACTTAATCAAGGCGCAGTTGAGATTTGGAAATCTACGCATAAGTGTATTTCCTTGGACTTTTTCCTAACTGGGACATTTGACACCCATGATGAATGTCACACTTTATATATGAGCCGAGCATCCTACAGCTTCCTCAACACCTTCTGAATCAGGGCCTCAAACATTGGATTTACCTTTCGCAACTTCTGTTGAAAAGGCTTGGCCCCTTCCCTTATTGGGATAACATGATGAATTATCCACGTGTCATAAGTTTTTAGATCATTGTATTTCCACATGAAAACATCTCGGTACTACTTGAATAAGAAGATAAAGGATTTCCACTCTTGCGGTGTGCAACAAGTACTACGATTGAAAAACTTTGGATTTTTCTCCATTCCAAGATTAATCTGTTCATGCGACAATGTTGAACAGTGGTTTTTGGCATTGACTGGCCCTGTCAAGCATTTTTGCAAGTCATAAAACTTTTCTAATGATACCACTCCCTTCGGCATGGAGTTATCCTTATTGGCGTGAGCTACATCTTGCAACACTTTTGCATGCTCGTCTTCATCATTAACTACATCTTTGAATACATCAACATTTTCCATTAAATGCAGTATCTGTTGGTCATCATTAAAAACACATAAATTAGTGATGTTATCGGGGACTGATGGATTGTAAATAATTTCAACAAAAATACCATCCCTAAGCGGTGACAACCTAGCGAAAACATTTGCTAATTCATCCACAAAAGCGTTACACATTCTAGGAACATATATGGTATTAAAAGCTTGGAATTGAGAAATGATATGCCATACTTCTTGTTGATAGATTTTCAAATTAGGTGACACATAGTGTATAGTATTGTGTACTTGTTGCACAATGATCTCTTAGTCACCTATTTCCTTAAGAACTCAAATATTGAGGTCAATGGCATTCTGTAAGCCCAGGATGAGTGCTTCATATTCTGTTGTGTAAGAATTTAAGTCTACCCAAATTTGGTTGTTTATTCCCTTGTACGAAAGCCATAAATGTGACTAGTTGGTAGCAAAATATCCTTGCAATTTGCTGGACCAGTCTCTACTTAGAAACACATTGTATGCTTCCGGGGTGTCCATAATTACTATATTTATAGTTTGGTGAAATCGTTGATCAGATGATAAGCATATAAGCACATTTCTAAGTTCACCGATAGCATGGAAAAGAGACTTATCTAGCTGAATTATATGTGCATCTATTTTATCCCATTTTGCATTGATTTTATCAGCTACGGGTAGAAGCATTACATTTACAGATGCACTAGAATCAACTAAGAAATTGTTGTCATGCGGAAAGAGTTATTTTTGCTGACAAAACTAACCTCCCTAGGAGTCTAAGACTCTCTAGTGACAAACAAGACAATTAAGAGCAATCCTTCTCTAAACATACATTATTATATGAGAAACCAAGTGTTTTTCGATCCTACCTGAAGTCCAACGCTTGTTGTAGCAGTCTAACCTCGTCGATCCAGATGAGCTCCTCCTTCACATTGAAACCTGCATACACTAACAATCGAACGATTACATAACACCTGAATATTCCATAAAACAAAGCATATTCAACATATAGACCAAGGAGTATATGAAACAATTCATTAACAACAAATCATTGAGAAGAATGGACTTATTTGTATTAAGGAAACAAAAAAGAAACCATTACAACCTGAGCCTTGGTGTTGTGCAAGTTCCTCCCAGGGTCAAGCAAGAGTTTTCCTCTACTTTGACAAGCTCACCCACTTCCAAATGAAACAAGAAAGGATGGTAATCTCTCCTCACAAGCTTACAATGGAAGTCCTAATTCCAGCAGCATCTACCCTTTGGAATGTTCAGCTTTCAACCTTTCCTCCCTTGGCCCAATGCCTGTATTTATAGTGTTCTAGAGGAAGTTATTCAGTTCCAACATCAATGGGATACTCCCTCTTTTGGATGGGGTAGCTCCTCTCTTGATGGGATAAGTTCCTCTATCATAGGGATGTATGAACCATCTGGAGGCGCTCAATACACGTCAAACATTCTTCTAGAAAGCTCTAGAAGTGACCACAAGTAACTTTTTTAAGATGAAACTCGCGCCTTTTGACCTTTACAGGAGTACGAACCCATCCCTTTACTTACAGAGCATACAATACGCAGGTACAATGAGCTTGGGATGCGTACACGCAGGCAAGGTAGAGAGAACCTGCGTACCCAGAGATAAACATGATTTTTAATGACTTTCTCTCTTTTTTGAAGCTTGACATGGAGAGCAGAGGTATAAGGCTTGACAAGGAGGATAATATGACTATTGATGGAGCCATATTAACTGCAGATAGTCATGGTGACAAATTTCAGTGTAACAGAAGCTAAGAAGGATTAATCCTCTTCTAATGCCTTTGATTGAAAAAGAGGTGAAAAAGCTTTTTGATGCCAAAATTATTGTACCAATTAGATTCTCAAATTGGCTTGATAATTTGGTACTAGTTAGAAAAAAGAATGGGGAGATCAGAATTTGTATAGACTTCAGGAATTTAAACAAAGCTTCTTTGAAAGATAATTACCCTCTCCCCAAAATGGATTTTATTCTGCAAAAAATTGTTGGTTCACAAAGGATGTCTATGCTTGATGGCTTCTCAGGGTACAATCAGATTCTTGTCCACCCAGATGATCAGGAGAAGACGACTTTCACTACACCATGGGGAACATTCATGTATATAAAAATTCCCTTTGGCCTCATGAATGCAGGAGCAACTTTCCAGAGAGCAATGGATATTGCTTTTGCTGAAGAAAAGGACAAATCAGTGGTGGTTTATCTTGATGATATCACAGTTTTTTCAAAGAAGGAAGAAGACCACTTAAAGCACCTTGAAAGGGTCCTACTAAAGTGTAGGAGGTTTGGTATTTCTCTAAACCCAGCCAAAAGTATTTTTGCTTTAACTTCTGGAAAACTGCTTGGACATATTATTTCTGAAGAGGGAATTAGGATTGATCCTAATAGAGTTAGTGCAATTCAAAAGTTAGATTTACCAAGGAGCAAGAAGGAAATTCAATCTTTTCTTGGGAAAGTTAACTTTGTTAGAAGATTCATCCCTAACTTTGCTGAAGTGGTTAAGAACATAACAAAGATGTTAAAGAAAGAAGCAGATTTTAAATGGACAGCTGAAGGAAAGAAATCATTTGAAGAGATCAAGAAAGCACTTACTCAAGCACCAGTCCTCATCAGCCCGGATTGTACCAAGGAGTTTCTGATCTTCACATTTGCTTCATATGACACAATTGCTGGAGTTTTATTACAAAAAGGAAGTCAAGGTACTGAACAACCCATTTCTTTCTTTAGAAAGACATTGGCTAATGCTGAATTGAAATATAATATCCTAGAGAAACAAGCTTATGCATTGGTGAAAGCAATTAAAGATTTCAGGATCTATGTTTTGCACTCCCACATTGTTGCATACGTACCAAATACTGTTATAAAAGATATTCTTACACAAGCTGATCCAGATGGAAAAAGGGGAAAGTGGATAGAAAAACTGTTGGAGTATGGTATTGAGATCAAACCCACCAAATTGGTAAAAGGTCAAGGCCTAGCCAAATTGTTGACTCAGTCAAATCTGGACCGTATTGATATTAATTTAAGCACAGAAATCTCAGAAATTTCTGAAAATGAAGAAGAGATAGTCCAGATAAATGAGAAATTCTTGATCTCAGAATGGTATAAGGATGTAACATTTGTTTTGCAGCATAATAGAGCTCCAGATAACCTATCAAAATCCAAAGCTCGGTTTACCAAGTTAAAATCTCTCAGATATTTTGTGCATGACCAAAATTTGTTTTGGAAAGATGCAGGAGGAATATTATTAAAGTGTCTCATTGAAGAATAAGCTGATAAAGTAATTGATGAGTTTCACAAGGGAGATTGCGGAGGTCATCACTATTGGAAAGCTACTGCAAACAAGGTTTTGAGAGCTGGCTATTTTTGGCCAACTATGTTTAGAGATATTTATAAAAGGATAGCTACATGCCATGAATGTCAAGTTTTCGAAGGGAAGAGAAAGCTCATGCTAATGCCCTTGGTCCCTATTTATGTTGAAGCACCTTTCCAGCAGTGGGGATTAGATTTTATAAGGGAAATTCATCCTCCCTCACCAGGACAGCATCGCTGGATTCTCACAGCCACCGATTACTTTACAAAGTGGATAGAGGCAATACCCACAAGGCAAGCAAATGATTCAGTGATTATTTCTTTCTTAGAAAATAATATATTATCAAGATTTGGTTGCCCAATCAAGATCATTACAGATAATGCTCAAGCTTTCAAGTCCAAAAGAATGATTAATTTTTGTCATCAATATCACATTTCCCTTGGACATTCCACTGTTTATTATCCACAGGGAAATGGTTTAGCTGAGTCTTCAAACAAGAGTCTTGTGAGAATCATTTAGAAGCTGCTGCAAGAAAATAAAAAGGCTTGGCATTTGAAACTGAAATATGCCTTGTGGGCTGACCGGATTTGCACAAAAAGATCAATTGGAACATCACCATATGAGCTTGTGTATGGGACAGAGGCTATATTTCCAACATCTCTCGGAGTACCAGTAATGAAGCTGATTCAAGGATTAGAAGAGGAGCCAAATGCTATACAACGAAGGATAAATCAACTCATAGCTTTACAGGAAAAAAGGAATAAGGTGTTTGACGGTCATCAACAAAGCCAAAATAGGGTCAAAAGAGCATTTGACAAAAAGATCAAAGAGGTTACATTTCAGATTAATGACAAAGTCCTGAAATGGGAAGCTAGAATTGACGAGAAAGGTAAACATGGTAAGTTTGAAAATTTGTGGAAAGGGCCATATCAGATTTCTGCATTCCATGGGAATAACACCTATATTCTGCAGGAGGTTGATGGAACACCATATGCTGGAGGACCTGTTAATGGTAGGTTCCTAAAGCATTACAATTGATTGAATCTCGACCAAGTGTCTCACAAACATTGTATATAACCGTTTTACTAGTTTTTCTTGTTGTAAATAAATGACAAACTGAACAGGAAGCTTAAGCCCGAGGTGAAGGCCCACAAAGCTAAAAGGAATTCTTGTCAACTCTGTTTATGTTTTCAGAAATTGAATAAGGCACTGGACCTGCGAGTTCTTAGTGTACTACAGGAGCACACTATCCCAAGTGGAGCCATTGTTATCACTTAGAACTAAAAGTTTGATGCATATAGTTACATGCCTTAGTTTGATGACAAAGGTCTATGTTTAAGCTGGTTTCATTTTTATTTGTCTCACTTAGGATTCAAAGTTTTAAAGGTTTTTTAAGCTTAAATCATACTCCGCTCCTATTGGCTTTCCTCCACTCATCATTATTCCATAGTCATGTCTTGTCTATGCCAAGTCACTGTGTCTTTTAGTGATTCCGCAACGCAGTCTTATTTGCCCATTTCGCAGCGCAATCACCGTCTAGCAGTTTCGCAGCGCGTAATGATTAAGCAGTTTCACAGTGCATCATTAAAAAATATAACTAACAGCGCTGTGAAATCATGGATTCGTGCATTCCGCAGCGAATCTTTCCCGAAATGTCAAGTCCATAGGTGAGTCAGCATGTGCGTCCACTCATGTCAGTTTGAGTACCTCTTGAATCATGTCTGAACGTTCATTTGCCGCTACTCCACCAATAGATTTTTGATATGCACGGAAATATCATTCCCAAGAGATTTTACTGTGCATAGTCTTTAATAATGGTCGTGAGTGTTGCATGAGTGACCAGTCATGTTTCAATTTGAATTTCAAGCGAGGCTGTTCAAGCGAGCCTGATTACAAGCGAGGCTGAATAAAAAAGAGGAGCTGTATCACCATCTC
>APFE030072422.1:91499-156306 GCA_000404065.3 Pinus taeda
GACCTTTACAGGAGTACGCACCCATCCCTTGACTTACAGAGCGTACAAGTACGCAGATACAATGAGCTTGGGATGCGTACATGCAGGCAAGGTAGAGAGAACCTGCGTACCAAGAGATAAACATGATTTTTAATGACTTTCTCTCTTTTTTGAAGTTTGACATGGAGAGCAGAGGTATAAGGCTTGACAAGAAGGAGGATAATATGACTATTGATGGAGCCATATTAACTGCAGATAGTCATGGTGACAAATTTCAGTGTAACAATTGTGTATATTGTAATTAAAAATTTCGAATGTTAACAAAAACATAGGGCAGAGTGTGTTAGCATCTAACATTAATGAATTAATTACATATTCGAGGGGACCAAAAGACTTACCATATCCCTTCTATGAAGAAGTGTTGTTACCTCAGGTAGGTTATTCAAGAACGTGGACGAGCAGTTCCTGCTAGCTCACAATCCTTGTAAGTTCGAAGAGTGAAATGTTAGCATGAGTTTTCTTCATGTATTTGACTATGTTATAATCTAGTGCAAGAGGCATCATTGGAGTGTCTAGAGGAGTAACTTGATCTGATACTTCTGAAGTGATGGACTTGCTTTTACCATTGACGAAGGTACTCTTCATTGTAGCAGTGTTTCCAAACTTGCTCTGAGTGTTTTGAGCTAAGTTGAGAGGTCGTGTGATCTTCCTTAACAAATGTTCTTTTAGTTTCTGCCTTGTCAACTTTGGTATAGAAACTAGACCTTGGCTTCTCAAGTTATATTGGCCATTCTGATTTTGAGCCAAGTCCTCATTCAATGGAAACTTTTCGACAATTTTATACTTAGTTGCATATACACAACTAAGCATATTCACTACATGTCTAACACTCGCAGTTTCTTTAGCAACAGAGGTTTCTTCCTTTTCTTTCAAAATCTTAGTTTACTCATATAAAAGTATTGTATCAATGATATACACGGCTAGAGAATTCATGTTGTGATTCCATTGTGAGCATGTCTTCTCTGAATGATATTCTTGATAAAACAAACAATATTGATCCATGCCCATGCTCTCAAAATACAACACGACGATTGAGCTTTATGTAGGCTTAGATGGCTAATTTTCGTTTCTTTTGTAGTTTGAATCCCTTCTCCAGAGGTTGAATTTAGGGGGTTTGTTTCTTACGGGTCTTGCTTGACCGTTGTTTCAACTCTACGAACTCACTGGATAGTGAATTGATGGTCCATGTCAAGCTTTCAAGATTGGACGCTTCTTTATCCTTCACCTTAATTAAGGAAGCCTAAGAACGTTTGCCCGTGTCTTTAGAATAATTTGATGATTAATCAGCCATGATGACCCCAATTGTGTGCAAGTCCTTTTCAACTGTAATAACTTCTTCATAATTTTCTGCAAGAGTTCTCTTCAGGAACTGTGTGATGCTTGTTGGCAAGGCAGAAGTGTAATAGTGAATGGTGAAGTAGTCATGAGGCTTCATGTCTGTAGGAAATATGTTAAATATATGATTAAACCTTTGATTGAAATATTTAACTTTTTCTTTCTGCTCCATCTTCAGGTTGACTAGCTCGTTCAATAACATGGCAGGGGTGTTTTCATTAGAAAAATTTCAAGGAACAACTTTTTAAACCCCTTTCAATTATGGATTGAGTTCAGAGAGGGACTATGGTACCATACAAATACTCTGCCATCTAAGGTACAAGGAAAAAGTCTACATGCAACATCATCGTAATGTACCTCAAGAATTTTCAGATATAGGTAGAAATTGTCCAAATGGTCCTCTGCTTTCACGACTTTGGCAGGGTCATAATTTGTAACAACTTCTTCAGGTGCCTTGACATCTTGTGTAAAACAGTTGGTATAGAAAGTGGGCCTTGAGTCATCCAATCTAGATCTTGGTCTACCATATCTTCATCTGTGCGCTTCTCCTCTTCATCAAAATATGATAGATCTTCCTCTAATTCTTTGTTACCGCCTAACCCATGGAAATTTTTTTTTGAGAGTGAAACATTATCTCTGTCACCTTCATTAAATTATGGAGGCTACTCTGGTTTATCTGAACTTTGTATAGTTTTTTATAATTCTTCAAAGTTAGGGAGAACCAGATATTCAACTATCAAAACCACTATCCCAGTAGGAGTGGTTGTGTTCTTCTTTGGAAAATAAGGAACATGGGTTATAGGCTAGATGGCCTAGATGTGCTCGTAAGAGATTTCACAAGTTTGTTCAAGACCTAGATGAGAATATCTGACAACTTCAGGAATATTAGTAGGGGAGGTGCTGGAAATATTGTTTCCTTGAACTGAAGAAGTATTATGAGGTTGGGTGAGTTTATCAGCCATAAAAATGTGGTTTCCATCCTTCTAGCACCAGAAATGTTGACAGCACTAAACCTGCCAACATTCTAGGGGTCTCCCCGATATGTTGTCCCGATTAATCATCACACCATTTGGGATAGCAACCCCATCCTGAATACGGACCATTTATCGTTTTCTTAAAGGTTTTCCTTGGATCTAATTGTAAGCAAGAGAGAAGAGTGCATAGGTGTCTTCAAAAAGCAAGTGTGCCTGATGAGTTTTCAGTTGTAGGTGTGTCAAGGTTCTTCTACTATGGAGGGAAAATAAAGTGAGCCTCTAAGAGAGGGGTAATAGTACCACTCTAGTAAAACACACATAAATGAGATATATCCATTTAAAATCCAACAAAATAGTCCACAAATATGTGATGGGAATTAAAACCATTACAACACATTCTCAATATGATAAGCACTAAAATAATCGAAATAGTTCAACTACTTTATTTTAGGTGAAAACAAACTTGAATCATAAACATTCACAAAATAGTCT
Source organism: Pinus taeda (assembly GCA_000404065.3). Lineage (NCBI taxonomy): Eukaryota > Viridiplantae > Streptophyta > Pinopsida > Pinales > Pinaceae > Pinus > Pinus taeda. The sequence continues at coordinate 94,340 of APFE030072422.1, forward strand.
TACAAACATTCATAATCCATTCATGAAGAACGTGTTTTCCATTAGGCTTCATATATTAATTAAAAGTCCCAAGACACATGTATACAACAAACACCACTAGATATAATAGTGGAGCATTGGTTTCACTACTTGCTCCCCAAAAGAACTAGATTGTCTCTCTGATTCCTTGCGGGAGGAGCCAAGGTGAAAAGTCATTTTCTCATATAATGAGGGTGTATATATAACCAATGGGGCAATGCTTCACCTCCCTTGTGACTCTTTGACTACCCTCATGAATGTTTGACTTGGTATTACTTTTTGACTTTACATGACTCTTCATATTTTGTATATGTCCTTTGGACTTCCGCTTTATAATACGTTTTGAATAGGAATTTACATAATTCAAAAAAGTGATGTGGCATATCGTGACTCATGAAATGACATGACTTGATACTGATGATGTGCAATGCATTATGACATGGAAATTTCAAGTCATTTTTCCCACTTCTTTCTATGTGTCTTCTTGAAAATTTTCTTCTGTCCACCTGCATATGGTTTAGAGATGAGGAGTCTTTAGTGATATCCGATCTTGAGAAACGGTCGCAATCTAGTGTCCCTTTGCTTTCTTCTAATTGATATGCTTTCATATTCATCTAGAGATATGAATTCTTTCATGTTCCCCTTCTCCATCTCCTTATTCATCATCGTGTCATGGTATGATAGAGTACCTACATCTGCAATTCACTCATGAAATAATGACATCAATTTGATAAAACCCTAGTCTAACATGTTGCATGACAATCCACTGACTATGCTCGAACCAAGTGGTAGGTCGAGGGAGAGGTTTAGTGACTTCACAATTTCATAGCTCAGGTATTCATGGGTCAGGCTTGAGCCTTGCGACTATGCAATGTGCAGTTGAGGCTGGTCTGAGCAAGCATATTGTGTAGTTGGGGAGCACTGGGAACCAGACGTAGGGATTGTGCATTGATTCTGCCTATTGTAGAGCTATAGAAGGTAGAGGAGGCTAGGTGACTACACAATTACACATCTTAGGATCTCAAGGGCTAGACTTTAAGACTAATATTATGCAATGTGTAGTTCAGGCCTAGCTGGAGGGCAGGGTTGCACAATTTTGGAGCTCAAGGGTCAGGCTTGAGAACTGAGGTTGCACAGTGTGCAATCCTGGGAGGTAGGAACTGCATATTTCACAATATCAAGAGGCAATGTTGCAACTTGATTTTGGGGACTGCGCAATGTGCTGTTCAGGAAGGCTGGATGAGGCTAAGTTTCTTGGTCGGGGTTTTTTCTAAATTTGACTAAGTGTGGGATCGAGGAAGCTGATGTGAACAATGATAAGACTTCATTATGATGACACACTTAGAACACTTGAAAAAAAAACATAGGTCACCCAGAACACATGAACAACATACTTCCCTCAGTGCGATAATTTTGTGATGACAAGTGTGACACTAAAGATACACTCTATGATGACGCGATGACACTTGTGCAACAATGCTTAAAACTTTGAAAATGAGTTTGGCATATGTTTACATGGTGAGTTCAACTCATTTACGAAAATATTACCCCTTGAAAACACCAAAACAAGATTTTTTACAATGTACAACACTTGACATGCGAAAATACTTTTATTTTCTTGCAAATGGGAGAAAAATACTTTGAGAAAACACATGTAATGAGTCTCACTGTTTGCGATGACAACATGTAAGATCAAGGTAGGGTCCAAAATTTGGGTGTAGGCCAAATTTTTTTAGGGTATTGTGGTAGCGATGACAGGGCCATATCTCAAAAAATATAGAGAACCAATATCCAAACCTTTTATAGGAAGTTCATCAAGATTTCATCTCCATGTGGTCACAAATTTAGCTTCTGAACCTTCATAGAAAATTTTTATAGAAAAAATGCCAAGATGATCTGTTTGCAGTAGCGAAACCCTAGAATCCAAATATCTAATACTAAATGTTATGTAACTAGCTCATAAAAGAAGAGAAAATATAGATCAACAACTTAAAAATTATCCTCTTCAAGGGGGAACCTCCTTTACATTACATAAATGAACAACTCTTGGATGATACAAATGATAAGACCTCCTTGGTATATATAGGAGTCTAAGGGGTCACAATATAATCAGAGCCTACACAACAATAATAATGTGAGGGCGCAACAATGATAATAGTGGGCTTCTATGGGGCACAACAATAAAAACATGGGGGATACATGGGCGCAACAATAACACTAGGGGGATACACTAACAATAATAATAAGGGGAATACGCTAGTATTATAGGGACCTAACATTATGTTAGAAGAATGAAGGATAGTTTCATTAAAAATGAATTCTTACTTGGGAATTTATATATGTTATCTCTATAATAGAATATGAGTTTAAGGATTTGTTGGAGAGGTGTGTGGAGGTGAACATAGCAGAAAACGTCGATTTTCTTTCTATCACTTTCTCCAAATGAAAAATGAAAAAATATTCAACAAAATGTTTGATATTTTTGGTTGGATGGTTATCACTTTCATACCACCATTGATCATGAAATTAGGAGGCATGTAAGAGAAGATGAAAGAGATGACATTTTAAAGGATTGTCATGCCGAACCTTGTGGAGGACACCTTGGTGATACAAGAACAAGTCATAAGGTGCTTTGGATAGACTATTTTTGCCACAACATACTCTAGGATGCAAAGAAGTATGTGTAACAGTGTGATAGCTACTAGAGGATGGACCAACCTATCTGATCAGATGGAATGTTATTACAACCTCAATTGATGATAGAGCCTTTTGAGAGATGAGCTTTAGATTTTCTAGGAGAAATCAACCCCCATCTCAGTAGAGTTATTATATTTTAGTATGTATAGACTACGTCATCAAGTGGGTTGAATCTAAGGAGATTACCAAGGCTACTAAATGGGCTATTTGAAGGCATTCTTATTTGGGATGGGGTGCCAAAGGAGATAGTTATAGGTGGAGGATCAAACTTCACTTCCCAATTGATAAAGAACCTTGTCAAGAAATACAAGATCCATCACTGAGTCACTTTACCTTACCATCCATAGGCTAATGGGAAAGTGTATAGTGCTAATAAAGTGCTAAAAAAAATGTTTGCGAAGATTGTGGAAAGTTGCCATCAAGATTGGGCTAAAAGGCTTCCAAAGGTTTTCTAGGCTTACAAGACTACTTAGAAAAACACCAAAGGTTTTTCTCCTTATGAGAATGTGTATCGTAAGAATATTCTCTTTCCCATCGAGTTTTAAATAAATGTGGATTTTATCCATATAAAAAAATTACATACAATGGAATATTTAAAAGAGAAAAAAAATATACAATGTTGAGAACATAAAAAATATACACATAAATTTTCTCCTAGAACCCAAAACCGGGAAAATTAGACTCATTTTTCATTATATTCCTTTCAATGTTATAATACATTATATATATGTTGAATCATTCATAAACCCCTATCCATTAACTCTATATTATAACATAAATGTAGTTCCCTTGACCAGATTTACAAAATACCATGGGAAAAACCATCATGCCCAAAAGCATATGCAAAACCATGGGTGGGCCAACCCAATATCCTTAGGTCCACCCCCCATGCTTGGGTCTACCTAAGTATTATTGGGTCCACAAAAGAAAAGAAAAATTCCAAGGCCTTGCCCCAGACCCTCTAGTAGGGAGGATATCACCCCCCTTATGATCTCCCATTGGAAAAAATATAACACATATCCAATAATAAAGACACATATAACTACTTTTGAGGTGAATTTAGACTTAAATATAGCTCAGAAACATCGCTTAGATTAGTTAAATGAAATGGGGGAGATGCACTTGGCTATTATGCAACATACAAATATTATCCAAAAATAGTGTGCCAAGTGGAATGTCAAGTTCATAAAAAAATTGTGTTTCAGAAAGGTGAATGAACTTTGTTATATGGTTCCATATTTAAGGATTTTAAGGGAATTCCATGTACCAGGTGGCTAGGTCCTTATGAAGTGGATGCAATATTTGAAAATGGGATTATGAATTTAACAACAATTGATGAATCACAAGCATATTTCCTTGCCAATGGACATCATCTTTGATCTTATCATAAGCCAACTTATAAGGATTCATTTGTTCATATTGTCTTATATTCATATATGAAATTCATTGGGGCAAAGGAAAATTTTCCCGTGCCACCAACCATTTAATTTATTTCTTTTATTATTTGAGAAAAAGAAAAAGAAAAAAGGAAATAATAAATAGTAAATAAATGTAAAAATAAAAAGTCTAACGGTGAAAACCCTTTTTTGGGTGTGGTTAGACAGTGTGGTGGTTGAAAACTAGCTTGTTGGTGGTCAATACACTCCTTTTCTATAGTAAAAATCTTATGATCTTTTTTATCACTAGTGTGTTCATACTAAATGTTCAACTTTTTTGTCAATACAAAACCATATGTACTTTCTCGCCACCAGATGTTGTTGTTGATACAAAACCATACTACTCACCACGAGATGTTGTTGTTGATACACAACATAATGTAATTGCTAACCAATAGATAATGTTGTTGATAAAGATTGGATGTACCTACTAATCATAAAATGTTGTCATTAGTAAAGTATTTTTTGTTATTTCTACTCTCTTTCGATTACAAAGGACTTTTACAATCAATGTACCATTGTTGTTGTTGTTGTTGTTGTGATTGCATAAAATAGACCCACCAAGGAGAATTACCACGAATTCATGATCAAGCATCTCTAGTTGAGTCAACACTATCCTATCAGCCACTATGTGAGCATGATTCAGAAGCTCATATAGGTAGACTTCTATGATTTACTTGCATTACTGCAAATTATGTGACATTTACCATTTATTACAATGGCTGATGATGGCCATAATTTCAAAGTTGGGTGGGTGGATTTTTATTTTCTTACAATACACCATCAGTACTCCGATTTGGCACAATGGTCGATCAAACCTTTGCATTCACAATAACACTTACAATTATACCACCCTCTAGTCATTACTCTAATGTGACCACTTCAAATCCATCCATATATCTGCATCACCTTCTAATTAAGGCATGAAAAAAATGATTAATACGTTGTTATAACTAAAAGCATGTCAATGTTTGCGAGCTCAACATCCTCCTTCCAAAACTGATTGCAAGTATGATTGTTACACCTGTGACAATATATGTGCATTAGCAATTAGAGTCATAGGAGCAGAAACAATACAACATGAAATGGATTATATCAATGCATTGAGGGACCATCTAAGAGCTTATGGGATACTTGGAGGCACAGGTTGGATAACATATTTCAATAGATTGCAAGGATTTAATGATCATATTTCTTTAGAATTCACACAAAATTTTAATGGACAAGGTTGTAGTTAGAGGAGTATAGATAGTTATTATAGAGGAAGTCATTTCTAGGGTGACAACCTTACCTTAAACAAGGATGAGACGATTAAGCAAGAATAATATAGTTCCTACAAGAAGGGCTACATTTTTATAAGAAGGAGAGGAGATAAGGAAAAATGGGGAAGGTGTAGATAGAACCTCACTTCCACACCCTTGGGAAGTTGTAGCCTATTTCATTTAGAAATGCATCACCTATGAAGGATGATTTGGGATAAATTTTCATTATCACTTCCAGTTTCTAGCACACCTACGTAGTAGGCAGTTGGTCAACATTTCATACCCCATTTTGAAATCATTACAGAATATGGAAAAGGAATATGGGGCTTTTCCTATTAAGGAAGAATAACCACCACAGAAAAAAGTGAAGAAGAGACTAGTGACGAAAGTTCTGGGAGGAAAATTCCCAAAGAAAAGGATTAAAACTGTTATTGCACCATCACCTACTCCATCATCCAAAACCTTCACTGCTGCTACAGAAGAATTGAAGGAACCAAAGTAGAAGAAAAACAAGGATATGAAGGAGAAATACAATAAAAAACAAGATGATGCCCCCCCTCCTATTAATTATGACTTTGACCTCATGTCTCAACAATTTGAGGATTTAAGAAAAGAAAAATAAAATTTAACAAATCGACATGTTATGCTTAGGGGAAAAAATCAGAACAAGAAGCATGCAGGATTCAAGAACCTAGCTGAGATAGTAGAAATGGTGGGCATGCCTCCTCCCCCTATAAAACTAGAAATTTTAGAAAATCATTTTGTAAAGTGTGGGGGGAATTGCTTGGAGAAGTTGTTTATGTAGGGGTAGAAATTCAAATTTTTTTTACTGTTTCAGTAGTAGTGTAGTTATAAATTGAGGTGGAGAAGTTGAAATTTTAGGATGCATCACAAGAACTTTCTAAAGATGTTGTTGCCACACAAGAACCAATAGTTGAAGAAGAGAAGTCATAGGAGTTCCAGTCTACACCACAAGAAAGTGTTGAAGATGTTGCCTCCACACAAGAACCAACAACTGAAGCAGAGTAGCCTAGGGGAAATAAATTTGTTGATACACAAGAACGTATAGATGATGCTATTGTTACACAAGAACTAGTAGATGAGGTAACCCAGCTGGAGGTAAAAAAATAAGAAATGAAAGAACAAAGGAATTTGCATAAATATATAGAAGACATTGTTGTAACAACAATAGAGACATTATGACATAAACTTGAAGAACACTTGAATTTAGTATTTTTTCTTATTGGATTGGGTAAATGGAGACGATTGGTAGTCTATTACAATAAGGAGTGATTTATTTAAGTGAACAAAAGAAAATTTTCCATAACGGAATTGATGTTTCAAAGATTAAAATTGACTAAGGTCAAGGAGGAGAGAAACAAGGTGCAGGAACTACAGGAAGAAATTCAACATTTACCAGAAGATAAGGAACATATGTATGACCTTGCACTTAGTGTATTGAGATGCAGTATACCCTCTCCTTCTATAAATTGTTCTTAAAAGAAAAAAAATCATTTTCAGATTAACAACAGTGAAAGAGCATAGGTTGTATAAATTGACTCACAACAAATCCTTCTCAGAGACATTTTAGTAGGCTAGTTTTCTAGAGCAACATTTTTCATGAGAGCTATATCTGCATGAGTTTTTTTACTTTGGAGAGAAAAGTTTTAAATTTTCACCTTATGTAGGAGACATCCAATTGAGGGAATTCACCTCATTTATGAAAAATCAAATCATCTAGAAGGAAGCTCATGCCACTGTAACAACAAACCTAGAAGGAAATCCAGTATATATTCAAAATGAACTAGGTTATGTCAATGAAGTATTAATAACATATTGAATAGTTTCTTACAATCTTTGGAGAGAAGAGATAAGGTGATGACATTTAGAAAAAAGGTCCTAGAGAATTACTCTAAGAGAATTTTATTGATGAGACAAGGTGCATTAGATGGGAGTAAGTGAAGGTGAGAAGCATGTCATAGAAAGATAAAAAATGAGGACCCTTATTTCTTCCATAATTTTGTTCACGCTCTTTTAGAATTCCTAAATATTTAGACTATATCATGAGATGTGGTCCTCATTGGCTTGGGCTAATATTTAGATTCCCATTGGTTTGGATCCTTGTACCAAGTATCAACATTTGTATTAGTTTAAACCAATAGATGCATAGATGTAGCAAATGGATTTTACCATCACTTGTGTTTTAAGAACTTTCATAGTTGACATAGGATTTGCCTATAAACTTTCTAAATTGTGCCCACAACATGAACTATAATTGAATCAAGGGTCTACACGAGGACATGAAGTTGCTTCTGTTGGGGGGAGATGTTGTGGGGTGGAATTATCATTTCTTTTACCCTCATTTTTCCATATTTTCCTCCATCTTTACCCCTCTAAGGCATACTTTGTTACTCCATCACCACCTTTTTGACTAATTGTTGGCTGGATAAATCGATCTTGCGAATAAGGTCGATCTCCCTAGTATCAGAAGATAGTTTAGAAACAAGCAGACAAATAAAATCTACATTTCTCTAGACATATGTGATTCATAAACAAAAACTATAGAGGTGTTTAGACCCTACCTTAAGTCCAACGCTTGTTTGTAGAAGCCATCCTTCAACCGTCCGAAAGAGTTTCCTTTTGAGAACCTGCAATCACAAACAAACAAACATCAAATCGCACCTGCATAGCTAATATCATAAATCATGTCCATTATGGTGATCAAGGAATCCATAAAATAAAGCATAAAACAACAACTTATTGAGAAAAAAAAACTTATTTGTATTAACCTTTAAGTAGAAGAAACTTACAACCTTTTCAGCCTTGATGTTGAACAAGCTCTTCCTAGGGTCCGAAACAGGAATCTCCTTTACTTTGAAAAACCTTACACTCTTCCAAATGAGATCAAAGAGGTAGGTAATCTCTCCTCATAAAAGCTCAATTAAGAAGACTAAGTTCCAGCAGCATTTCACCTCAAAAATATTCAACTTTCAACCCCCCAAGTAACTAGCCCAATGCTTCATTTTATAGTGCAAAGGAAGGAGGTTACAAGTCCATCTAGGAAGGGATAGAGTCCTCCTTCAAAGGGATAAGCTCCTCACATCAAGGGGTTAGCTCCTTAAGGTATGGGATGAATGAACCTTAAGGGAGAAAACTTGCCACCTCAAGATTCCTTCTAGAAGCTTCTAGAAATGACTCAAAGTGAGTTTTTAAGAATATACTTGCGCCTTTTTAACTTTTACAGGGGTCCGCACCCATAACACAGAGACAGAGCAGTCAAGTGCACAGGAGACATGACCATTAGGTGCGGGACCATAGGTAATGCTAAGAGAAAGTGCGGAACTAGAGTTTTAGAGATTTTTGAGGGCTTTATCTTATTTTCAAGGCTTGATATGAGGAACTGAGGCTTAAGACTTGCAAAGGAGGAAAGTATGAGTGGTAATGGACTCACACATATTGCAAAATGTCAAGGTGACAATTGTTTGTGCAACAGATTGCCCCCTAAAATACGAAGTCTGTAATAGATGAAGATAGAGTTTGTCATCTATGAAGAGTGAAGTACTTTATCATTTCAAGGATCATCCTGTGGACACCCCAATCAAAGCCTGTAAAAACATTCAATGCAAAATATATATATGTGAACATATCATCACTAAGGTAGGCATTCCCATACTCAGATTAAAACTGACTAGAAAACTGACTAAACTGTTCTGATACAGGAATGATTTTGTAATACATCAAGAGTGTAGACATATGTAGACACAGTATGGGTGTAGCCATCTGTTTATGAATAGTCCGCTATATAATGAATACAAAATTTCCTCGCAGCCTGGATAGTAGAAACTAGATCCAGGGTCTTGATTTCTGCTTCCCGAACTAGTACGATTCTATCCATGTGAATGAATGTGTCGAAGTCGAACATGGTAGAAACCACTTGATTACCAATCAATGATGTGAACTGTTAACAAGTGTCAGAGAAACCACTAGTAATGTCAATGGCTCTCAAAGTACTCAGTATAATCCATGAAATGTGAATAAATGAGCTGATGTCGAACATGTCATAGAATCCTTTGATCGAAGGTCAATGATGCAACCTATCGTCGAAGGCGAGAAACCTACCATTAGGGAATGCAGATTCCAAGGTACTGATGATTTCTAGATCATCTTTATAGATAATGAGCTGAAGTCGATAGAAAGCGATATGTTGTAGGTAAGCCCACAACACGAAATCATAGATCAAGTCTTGAAGAAATATATTGGCAAGGACTAACTCAAGGATGGTCAAAATGGATGACAGATATTTTGCAGATGAATGGTTTATTTGAACTGACCTCTTGAACACATAACGACACTGCATATGGTTTGGTAACAATTGACCCAAAGCTAATACCCGGAAACTGGCTGAAGACTTTCAATATGGTTTGATTAACTGTTAGGCAAAGGATTTCCCAACCGAGGTGAACAAAAGTGTCGTGTTCAATAGTGGTTAACTGCATTTCTAAAACACAAAGTGTAACAAACAAGTTCATTTTTCTCTCTTTTTCCCCACCATTTCTGGAAAGTACCTTTGTATTTTTGACAAGCTTGAGGAGGATAACATTTGCTTGTTTATAAGCTCACCCTTCGGATGAGTCCAACTTAGTTTAAAATTTGAACCCTAAGAAGGAGTGGTTCGTTCCTGTTTAAAATTGAACAGGTCCTTTACTGTTAAATTTTAACGAGTCTAGTATAGGAAAAACTCAGTGTTTTTCAATTTTAGGGAGTCAAAAGAAAAACTTAAGAAAACTCCATGGGTGTCCTTTTTCGTAAAATAATCCCTCAGGTCCGAAAAAGGATAAAATAATACAGGAGGGATGATATTTCCAATACTTTAATGAGCTGGAAAGGACAAGCGCTCGTCAATCTTTTCATATTTAATGAGTCTGAAAAGGGTTTAAAGAGGACTCTATTCTCGTCATGGTGACAAGTCCAATGTCGTCAGGGTTTAACGAGTCCAACATAGGTAAAACTTGGAGACTTTTTCATGTTTAGAGAGTTTGAAAAAGACACGAAAAAGAAAACTCCAGGGGGGTCCTTTTTCGTAAATTTGTGTCCCTCGAGCCCAAAAAAGTATAATATAATACTTGAGAGAACCACTTGACCATTATGATCAAGGAGTAATTTTCATAATTAGTGGCTCTAATCCAAAAAAGTAAAAAAGCGATTGAAGACACGTAATTTTATAACCAGTATCGAACTTGAAACGACAAAAGTTTGACAATCTTTTCATGTTTATACGGTCAGAAAAGAGCTGTAAGTGGACCGCCCTTTTAATTATGTTTAACAAGTTTAAAAAGGACAAAACTAGGCAATCTTTTCATATTTTACAAGTCAAAAAAGAGCTTAAAGAGGACTCCTCCTAGAGGAACAAGTGGTATAAAGGGTAGCAACTAGTTCCGGTAATGGTGGAACTGCTCAAAACATGTAATGGTTAAGAGGCTGGCCATCAAAACCACTCATAGCTGCCGGCCCTCAGGAAAGGAAAAACAACCAAGTGAAAGCATATGATCAGCCAAAAAGATGGTGGCAATGGAATGAAAACAATCAAGGCTCATCTAGCAGAATTTAGTGGATAAAAATGGCAATCACAAGATGTAAATCGGGTATGGGTTCACTTTTACACAAGCTTGAACCATAGAGAACTCTGCTTGGATTTAATTTCATGTTTAACCAAGCTTGAAACGAAAAGCTATGCTTGTTATAAGTTCACATGCCCCCGGCATAATGACTCAAATCGAGGTACATGCCCCGCAAGCTTCATTGCATTCAACCAGGTGGATGGAATGAAGGTTCACTTGTGAGATCTTGGAAAGACTTGAGGGATTTCTTTCATTTTTTAATGAGGTTGACACGGGAAAATAACTATCTTCAAAACCCTTGTTTCCTTTTTTAAATGAGCTTGACACAAGACAAGGAACTATGCTCATGACTCCTTGTTTTATTTTTTAATGATCTTGAAACAAGACAATGAACTATGCTCATGATTCCTTGTTTCATTTTTTAATGAGCTTGACACAAGACAAGGAACTATGCTCATGACTCCTTGTTTCATTTTTTAACGAGCTTGACACAAGACAAGGAACTATGCTCATGATTCCTTGTTTCATTTTTTATTGAGCTTGACACAAGACAAGGAACTATGCTCATGACTCCTTGTTTCATTTTTTAACGAGGTTGATACAGGAACAAACTATCCTTGAGACATCCAGTTTCATTTTTTAACGAGGTTGAGACAGGAACAAACTATCCTCGCGATGGGTTAGGAATCATAAAACAACTGTACAACATGATATGCAATTTCAAAGGGATTCAAAGGCATCGTGCCATCAAATGAATCCACCTTAGAATCGGAAGGTACGATTCGAGGATCATCAAAAGAAATAGTGTTCGATGAAATCATATGAATAGTTGCAATAGAAAGCGATACATTAGGAGGAGGGAAGGAAAAAGTTCCCAGTAAACCAGAATATTTAATCAAACCTACGCCAACATCATTGTAAGGGATAGTCGTTTTACCGACATGTTGAACGCTATCTATAGAGGCCAAGTTGGATGAGAAATAACTCTGCTGGTCTATAGTAATGATCTTTCCGTTATGAGGAAACTTAATAAGCCAAAAGACCGACTCTATCCCTTCATAGATGGACCTGTAACCTCCTTCCTCTACACTATAAAATGAAGCATTGGGCTAGTTACTTGGGGGGTTGAAAGCTAAATATTTTTGAGGTGAAATGTTGCTGGAACTTGGTCTTCTTAATTGACCTTTTATGAGGAGAGATTACATACCTCTTTGATCTCATTTGGAAGAGTGTAAGGCTTGTCAAAGTAAAGGAGATTCTTGTTTCGGACCCTGGGAAGAGCTTGTTCAACATCAAGGCTGAAAATATTGTAAGGTTATTCTATGAAGGGATAGAGTCCTCCTTCAAAGGGATAAGCTCCTCACATCAAGGGGTTAGCTCCTTAAGGTATGGGATGCATGAACCTTAAGGGAGCGAGCTTGCCACCTCAAGATTCCTTCCAGAAGCTTCTAGAAATGACTCAAAGTTAGTTTTTAAGAATATACTTGTGCCTTCTTAACTTTTACAGGGGTCCACACCCATAACACAGAGATAGAGCAGTCAGGTGTGCAAGAGACATGACCATTAGGTGCAGGACCACAGGTAATGCTAAGAGAAAGTGAAAAAAAAGATTTTTAGAGATTTTTGAGGGCTTTCTCTTATTTTCAAGGCTTGATATGAGGAACTGAGGCTTAAGACTTGCAAAGGAGGAAAGTATGAGTGGTAATGGACTCACACAGATTGCAGAATGTCAAGGTGACAATTTTTTGTGCAACACTAATGTATCCCACTTTCTTATATCACCTTAGTTAATGTATTTTTTCTTGTATTTTGATAAGAAATTGATTTTTTTGAGTGATTTTATTAATAATATAAACAAAGGAGCTATTTCAGGATAGTTTATCTTGCTCACGTATTTTTGTTTGCATGTTATGCTCTTTCTCCACGTTTTGTGTTGTTGATATTCCAATATGAGATTTTGTTGATATTTCTATCACAGATGGTACTCTATTTTCTCAAACACACCAACAAGAGTCAACACAGGCTATCACAAGGTCATAGTTAGTTTAGAACATTGTGCCAACAAGGGAACTACTTGATGACAAAACCAATTTAGATGTAACAATTATGAGCTTCTATTGTTTGTCTCCTCTATTTGAAGAAATTGTTGTAACATTATTTTATTCTCAGTAAGTTGTTGTAATTTGTTACATAAGACTCTCAATTTGGAAAATATAATAATCAAGATATTCTCATAGCTAATTATGATCTTATGAATAGACAAGATGTAATATATAAATAAGGAATCCCTCTGCCTCAGGCCGGGGCATCCAGACTACAGTGTTTTTGAAGAAACTGTGTATCTAAAATCATTTTTCTAATATTAATGCAAACTCCATGGTTCATGGCTCTACAATATGTCGTTGTCTTGGCTCATGATCTATGTGTTACCAAATCTATGCTAAGGAGGAAGGCCCCTTCTCTTTAGTAGGTATTACTGTGACAATATGGTAATGTACCAGTTTGTCTAATTTACTCTCAGTTGTGTTTCATGTTATTATATCATTATCATTACATATTTCCATTGATGCACCACAATCACTGATTTTTTAAATTTTAAAATAGTTGATCTTGATTACTGGTGTGACACCATAGGTACTAGATCAATCCATTTATTAGTGTGTTATTAATATATACATATATAATACAAATATATACATGTATATACTATATAATTACATAATATATATATATATATATATATATTATATATATAATATATATATATTATATAATATTATTTTACTATTACAATCTTTAGGGTTTTGTTGGATGCATTTTTGTGTTTCTATTATAGTGTGATTGCAAAAATATTTGTGGTGATGATTGCGGTACATTTTCTCATTGATTGAGGAATTGGTTGAGTGGTTTATGAAATTCCTTCCAGGTGTGTTGTTTCTCTTTTTACAAAATAGTGATATCAAGTGTTCAATTGATTTTATTTTGCAAAGTGTATGTTGATTTCATAACTATGTCTAGAGTGCTTTTGATGTTGAAGTGCAATGATAATTATTTTAGTATGCTAAGAGTGAGCAATTACAAAGACTTGATTTTGATTGTGTATCATGTTCACAATGATTTTGGCATTATATAGCATTACTTATCATTGCTACTTGCACATAATTTGCATGATAACCTTGGAATAAAAGGACCTACCTTGGTTGATAATTTATATATGATTTAATTGATTGATATTAATTAAAAGAAATATAGTTTTCCCAACACATACAAAAACATCCAGACAAGGATCTTGCTCGTCTTTTAGATGAGGGTCAGCCAAATAATTATAAGGAATCTAATCATAAGATTGAAATTGCTTTAGCTCTTACCAAATTTGAGGCCTTATGTAAGTTTTTAAGTGCCTAGGATCTTAGGTATGTCCTCACCTTAGATTGAGAATATTATTGGAGAAGTTGGAGCACAAGCACTCATGAATGTAGAGCTTCACTAGAAAGTTGATGCTTATTTGAAAAATCCATTCGGGTATTCTTTCACTCAACTCATGACTCTAAATAAAGAGCCAATGGTAGAGGCACTGTCAGAAATAAAAAAGAGATTGAATAGGAGATTAGATAAGGAATTTAACCCTAAATGGCCATGTTGTTCTAAGGCTAGAAAAGAAATACCTGAATAATGTTGGGGTTTTGTTTTCATTGTGGACAACATCCCCTTCCATGTTAGCATACAAATTGTAAAGGAACCCAAACTTCAAAAGGAATTTGATTGTCATCATTGTGGTTGGAATGGTAGGATGTGGAAAGATAATTCTATTTCATTAACTTATTTCTCACATGAAGATGTCTGGAATACAAGAATATTTTTTGAATCTTAACCCTATGGTCATGGATTTGTATTTTTCTGCTAATATCATAATTTGAGACATAATCGTGTACAAGGAAGCAATGAAAGAGTTCATCTTTAGTCCCAATGGGGGAATATTTTGACATCCTTGAACTTATTTGCTATCAAATTTGACGAGCTAAGATAATTTTTGGTGTTCCATTTATCAAAATTGTATGTTGCTTCAATTATTGACATTTAAACTTTAGTTTCCTTAGATTTTCTAAACTCTTGTCTATACATAGGAGTAAGTTTCTCTAGAAATATTGATTTTCTTTTTAATATTCCCATATTGTGAATATTTCTAAATTACTTTCCTCATTAACTGAATGATTACATTAATGGAAATAGATTACTGTCATTTCTAACTATTTTTCTATCCTTTGGTTTTACTTAATTACAAGGCATTGGCATGCTATGTTCCTTTTTGGGTATAGAAGACCTGGAGGAATCATGTAATAGAAGGGTAGATCAGGGAATTGATTAAAGAATCTAAAACTTTTTGCAATAGAAAAATAAAGCCTTTATTGTTATTTTGTTTATAGAGTCGTTAATGAGCTTTAAGAGCTAACTCAAACTAGGGAAACTTGTTGATTTGAACATTTTCAAATTCACTATTGTTTTTTCCTCCATGTGAAAAACAAAAATTATAATGGCTTGGATTCTTGGCTATTTTTTTTTGGATTTCTCCCTTAGTACTCAAGGTATCACTTTATATTTTCACACTTTCTTTCCTCGCTATCTGAGTATAATTTTGTTTTTGGTCTTGGTTTCTGGTCATCCAAGCAATTCCTTGAACTAAAAGTGAAAGAGGAAAAAATTATGCTTGAAAGTTTTAGTAGATTTAAATTCATGATATTAGGAAAAAAAAATAAAAATTAGTAGATAGATTCAAAAATGGGAAACTACATAGGATCAAAATCCAGAAAGGTTATTGACTGGGACATCATACCAATGAAGTGTGATATCTTATGCCTCAAATTTGAGGCTCATTTTTTTCCAATTGGTTTATTGATTGATGTATCATTGAATAGGTAAATGAGAATGTGCTACAATAGAAGGTGGAAAAAAAAAACATTTTCCTCCTCTTCATTTTATATAGTTTGAGGTTGCACCAAGAGCCAAATGTTCATCTCCCTTCTTCATTCATTCATTTTCTTATTCCTCCATTACAACAAACCTTGTCATAAGGATTTTTTAAATTTCATCTAATTCCTAGGAATCAGTATTATATGCGGTAGGCAACATCGTTTTTGAGTATTCACATGCTTCTTACCATGAGAACAATTCTTTAACATCTAGTTTTCTTTTTTATCTGCATATTTTATTTGTATGGGATAAAATCCTTTTTTACTTCCATATGTTTTTTCTACTCTTATATTTTTGTAGTTAGTTTCGTAGAGCCCCGTACAATTTCAACAACTCATTTGACTTTCCACCAATAAACAATGCTTTCTTGCATGCCTCATCAAAGTTTTGGACATCGAATAGTGCTAATTCTCATAGGATATCACTATGAAGGTTCCTAATTTACCTAATGACTATGGTGGGTTTATTCTTTGAATTGTTCAATAGAATGGATAGTTTTTCAAACCCAACAATGTATTCTTGTATCAACTACCATTAGGGTTGCATGAGATGCTTCCATTAAATGTGCATCTCCTTTCCACGATCATCTGGGTAAAATTATTTCTATAACATCAATTTCAATTCTTTCCAATCATGGTGCCATATGGTTTATTGCACTAGTGGTTGTGGATGTAATACCCTCTTAGTGTTGGGACAGGGTTCCCTAGGTAAAATTTTGTTAAAATATTGTAAGTCTTGGCATTTTCAGGAGTAGAGTGTGAGTAGCACAGGCCAAATAGGAGTCAAGGGGTTTTAGGAAGGTTAAAACCCCTTATATTTTGGTATTGTTTTGGAATCTACCCATGGTTTCCGAACCATGGTATTGTAATAGTGAAGGATATATAAAGAGATCTCTTAGCAATTCTAAGGGAATCAATCACTTAGGTAGCTCATGATGATATCATTTTGGGTCCGTAATTGTACATATTTCAGTGTTTTGGGTGAAGGGGAAGGCTCCTACAACTGAGTGCACAAAGACCTTGGTAAGTCTGCAACTGAGTGCACGGGCCCCTACAACTATGAGCGCAAGGTCTGGAAAGCTTGTAAAAGAATATCTGAAGTAATAGAAAAATATTTGAAGAAAATATGTGTCTACTTTTATGCGCTATGTATTTTCTATATTTACCCACAACTGAATGATATTTGTCTGTATTTTATCTTAATTACTCCACGAAGATCTGAATCAACTGTTAGATGTTGTCTTATGCATGATTAGATAGTTACGTGACGTTTGTAACTTTCTTTAACTAGAAATCATCTAATTATCATGAATAAGGGTTCGCGAAGGTTAGATCTGAACTAAAACTGCAGAAATCACCTTAGACCACATCACATAGCCTTCTGGATGTAGAATCCTGGTTCTAGCAGCCCCTAGTATTTCCTCGGGTGAGGCTGTAGCCTGTGCTACCTGGGTTGTTGCCGAAATGGCTAGTAATGTAGGGTTTTATTGCTTAGAGCAACTAACCTTGAACCTTTGTCCAAGCCCCCTCAAGCCAAAAAAATGGTTATGTTGTGGGGATTGGGATCTATACGAGGGATGTGTGATGTGGCATAAGTGGACGCTGACTAAGAAGGAAATCAAAAAGTGGATAGATTGGAAGCTCCATGAGTTTGTAGTCTAGGAGAATAGGAATCTTGTTGGCTTAAGGGGGCTTGGACCCACGTTCAAAGTTAGCTGCACTAACCAACAAAACCCTATATTACCAGCCCTTTCGACGGCAAACTGCATAACACAGGCTACAGTCTCACCCAAGGTAGCATTGAGGGATGACAAAACTAGTTTTTTGCATTCAAAGGTCTATGTGATGTGTTTTTGTTACTTTTAGGGCTTTACTCTGACCTTCATGAACCTTAACCCTTGAAACGCGAACATTATATTAACTTATAGATATCATATTCTAACTTTGCGCTAATAGTTTTAAACATTCATAACATCATGTAACTTAGTAGATCTACCACTTTCACGCATCTATTGAGTGTTTCTTATAATACATACAGTAAACAAAATGAATACACAATAAATGTAGAAGTAAAGATTAACACGCAAATACATATATATTTCTCCAAAAAAGTCTTTATTATTTTCAGATCTTCTATTACAAACTCTTTCTACCTTACACACACAGTTGTAGGGGACTGTGCACTCAGCTGTGAACTTACCAAAGTCTTCGTGCACACTGCTACAAGAGCCTTCCCCTTTGCCTAAGTACAGAGTAGGCAATAGAGACCCAAAACATGCCTATCTATGTTCTTCACTATTTCCATTGCCTTCTCTATGACCTTCTATGACTCTTTTATATCTTTCTCTTTTACAATATCATGGTCTGCGAACCATGGAAAGTCCATTAAACAACTTAACTTCTTACAAACTAAGGGGTTTTGACCTTCCTAAATCCCCTTTGACTCCTAACGAACTTCACGCTCTGCTCCTCAACATGGAGAGACATTACAATAATAATAAAAAAAATCGTTACAAAATTGACCCCAGGGGACCCTATCCTAACAGGCCCCCAACATAGAGGTGTGACTCGCCCTCGATTCACTCTGTTGGTGATGCCTTGATATTTGCCTGCAACTCACTGAATCCTATTTTCAATACTTGAAGATTGGTTATTCCCTACGTAGCGAGTTGATGAAATTCCTCAACCATTTTTACTGTGGTTGGGCCTTTGACTGCAAGGCCCATGGTTCTTTTCATCTACTACATCACCTTCAGCTTGCTCTATACTGATACTGCCAACTGACTTGCTTCAACCCCCCAGGGTTGCATCCTTAAAGATATGATGGACTCCTTTCAAAGCTTCTCATCGATCTCGCTCTAGATGAGCTTTCCCTCCTGTAATCTAGTGAACCTTTACACTGGTGCTAAGGTTTGTGTTGTAGACCTAATCTCATCCTCTACATTTCTTGGATATTTTCTTCAATCTTCTGCAGAGTTGGATACTCTTGCAGTGAGGTCCACAGTTCCATGGCTTGTTCAAAAGCATAGGTGTAGCCCTTAGCTATGGCTTCTAATGTAGCCATCTCCTATTTAATAGTAGCCTCGTGCTTCTCTCTGACTTCTAGAGGAGTGATTGGTTGCAGCTTAAGTTGGAGCTCAGAGATCTGTAGCTGTAGATCAAATCGAACTTAGCCAATTTCCTCCATCGACTCCTTTACTATGGTAGCTAGCTTCTGAATCTTCTTAGTAGAGGATGCTTCTACTGGAATCTAGAGCTTGAGAAGTTCACTACAGGTCTGTGCTATTGCTTCTTCTAACTACTGACTACGATCCATCACTTCGTCCCTTTCCTTGAGGGCTTGTGCCTTTTCCTAGAACATCTACTGATTGTTGGTTTTGACTTCATTGATGATCAATAGTGCACATTGTTCCCGAACTTTGAGCTAATCTAATATCCCTTGATGTAGCTCGTGCAATGTTTGAATAGGAAGTGTTTTCAAGTTCAGACTCAAATACTTCATGTGTAAGAGGTGCACCCTATCTTCTGATGCCTCGGCGTGCAGTGACCCCTCTGGTAACTAAACTGTGTGGAGGTCCATGGTGAGCTCTATTGCTAAGGCTGGATTACTTGCTTGTTTCAGGCTCGCTTGCTTCAATCTCGCCTGTCCAACGCTTTCTTGAATGGTTCCTGCTTGGACCTGCAATTCCCTCAGGCCTTGCTGCACCTTATCCAATGTCTGATGTTACTAGTCCTCGATGTGGTTCCATATATTATCGGTTGTGTCATAGACCAAATCACAAATCTAGTCTAGGTCCCCCTCCATGAGGACCAAAGGTGTCATGCTCGCTGAATTTTCTAACTTTTTCTCCTTCCATGGCCTTGTAGAACGCTGCTTCTGCCTCTTTTTAACGATGAAGGTGGATTCCAAGCCTACACCCCCTTCCTCTTCACCCTCTGTCTCTCCCTCCACATTGGTGTGCTCTGTGTCAAATTCGCCAAGGTCAATAGTGGCCTACGACGTAGATGTATTTTTCACTTTTGGTGCATCGGTCTCTTTGGCAGAGACCTTCTCTTTTTTCTTCATATTTCTTTTTTGTAGAAACTTCTTTCTATTGTGTGACCTTTTGTTTTCTCACGGCCTTCTCTTTCGTGGAAGCCTTCTATGCTTCCTTCTTCATCTCTTTTGTTGTTGTTGTCATTGTTGTGGTCTACACTGCTACACCTTTAGTAGTCTTACTAGTTCTGGAGCCAGGATCAGAAAGGTTGAGCCAATCGCTAGGCCATTTACTGACAACCCCCATAATATCCTCTGTGGCGACTAAGTAAGAAAACTTGTGCCATGTTCCCATGCCATCTTTATTCGTACAGATGTGAAGATTATGAAAATCGTCCTTGAAATCAACAACATTAACATACTACACGTGCAAACTTGGTGATAATCTTGGCCGCTGGTTAATCACCATCCTCAACTTTGATTCAAACAAGACCCAAAAGATCTTTGTATCCGTAATGTGCTTAGGGTCTTTGGTGGCCCACACCGAGGAAAATTTTGGGGCCTTGGGTAGATCTAGATCATGTTGAGGGAACTAATTTTCTTCTGGCATCCTCCATGCCACCAATGTGATCAACAAAATCAGCCACGCATAGTGGAACTTCTTGCCCTCGTCCTGGGCCTCTATACAATCCTTCAAAAATTTGTGGCATAAGTACTGAGCCCAATTGTATTGGACTCCTTTTGCGAATTGAAAAACCAAAGATACTACTGCCACAGACACTTCATCGGTGCAATGGTTCCTCATGATTTTCCCAGCCAAAATTTGTGCAGCAAGCTGCATCGCGTCATCTATGATGGAATGAATTGAATAACCATGTGACTTCTTTACCAGGCCAAAATCGCTCTTCATTTGGTCCACCAACTTCTTCTTCTATGATTTTCCCAAAAATGCACTTGTAGGGTCCACTCATTGGTAAGGAAGCAATGTAATTCTATGAATCAACATGTTAGTAATCTGGATGGGCCCTCCTAACCATAGGTACCCATCGTCCACCAGTGTCAACAATTGTGACACGAAAACTATATTAATGGCACTATGACTAAAATGCAGCACCCACAACATGTTTAATAGCCCCAAACACCCAGCTCTGGCCACCCATTTCATTGGCTTAAGCCGCATGACCTCTAACTCTTCATAATATACCTTCTTCAGGTGCATTCTCAGCTCCAACTATGGGAACTTTGCATGGACCCCCAATCCCCAGTCCTCCATCTTCAAGTATGGTATATGGGTTAGTAGATTGCCCTCAAATGACATATTTTCTAGTAGCAAACGTCTGGAGACCATGAAATTTGTTGAATCCGGGTCTTTAGGAACTTTAGCCATGGATTTCCTTGGTGGTATATAAATTGGTAGCCGAGTTATCAACTCAACAACCTCTGCATCAATATCCTGAATACCCCCGACTAGTTCTTCCTCATCTAGGTCCAAGGGATCCATTAGTTGCTTGGATCTAGCTATATTTCCCTTCTGTCAAACCGCCGTTAGATTTTTGGGTGGTGATTTCTACACCAGTGCCTGTTGGGGATTCTTCTATTTATTATCTCCTACCGTGGATGGCTTAGGCCTGAACGACCTAGGCGTTGTAGTAGGCATAGTAGTAGGCGTAGGTTGTTCTAGTTTAGGTGGAGTTTCCATCATTCTCTCCAAGAACCTTTCACCTTTCAATCATTTAAATTCATGAATCCTAGCTGTAAGATCTTCTCTCAGAGTACTTCCCACTCTTTTGTAGACATACAACAATGCTCTTGGCACAAATTGAAGTGCAAAAGAAAAAGACCAATTCTCAAGAAGAGAAGTGTTCAAATGTTGAGCGGGATCTTGTATTTATAGTGTAATTTGAATTGAAATCCATATGTTCCCTCTAGATCCCTGTCATTAATGCACTTTTGGCGATAGATTTCCAAAGATATGCCCCTTAAATGCTCTCTCCAATCTCCTTCTAACAGAAAAATCGCCATCCATTCATCTACAGTGCTTCCAATGATCACTTTTTGGCCAAGGTACGTTGGACCCATCATGCTAGCATAGATCCTTCAGCATAGCTCTCCTCTACGCCTTCCCTTGATCCATCATGCAGCCCATCCACTTCGCCAAACTATCCTACTGGCAGTGTAGTTTATAGTCTCGTACTCTCTCGCAACTGGTTGGAGTACTAAGACTATCCCATATACATATAGTCATTTTGCAGGGGTGGGATCACCCCTATACAACTTTAACCGACTCCAATTGACCTTTCCTAGAAACAACTCTCCATTCAGATTTGCGAGTTGAACTGCGCCTCCATCTGTAATCTCTTTAACAATATATGGCCCCAGGAAATGCATTTGGAACTTTCCTAGAAACTTTGGGAACTTACTATCATACAACAATACCAAATTTCCATTCTGAAAGGTGCGTTATTTAATATCGCAATCATGCCATGCATTTTCGTGATCCTTCTACACCTGCTAATGAAAACTCACCACGAAGGGATCTCCGTCCAACTCAACTAGCTGGATGAGGCATTCTTCCATGGTATTTTTATTGGCCATGTCTGTCACTACAACAATCTTCAAACTTGGCACAATTTACTCCATCAACATTAAAAATTCTTGTCCATAAACCAGTCTAAATGGTGTTTTCCCAGTCAACTTTTTGCAAGCAGTTTTATATGGCCATAGAATAGCTAACATGTGCCCATAGAACAACTAGTTAAGGCATTCTCTAGGATTTTGTTAAAGACTTCCATTCTTCTGTTCGTTTGAGGATGATATGAAGTACTTTTCTAGTGATACATTTGGAACTCCTCGAGCAAGGCAATGATTGTTTCGTTCAAGAAGAGTGAACCCCTATTTCTCATGAAAATATTAGGGCAGCTAAACCGAGAAAAAATGTATTGAAAAAAGAACTTTGTAGTTGTATCTATGCTCCAATCCTTCACAGGGTGTGCCTCAACCCACCTGGTCAAATATTAGGTCACTGTAATGATGTATCTGGCTCCTGTCTTCTTTCCTAGTGGTTGAATTGGTCCCACAAAGTCTATTACTGATTTATCAAATGCTTGTAATGACACCTGCGGGTTCAAAAGAAATTCATCCCTCTATGATGACCTCCCTATTCTCTGAT
The DNA here is from genome assembly GCA_000404065.3 of Pinus taeda. Taxonomy (NCBI): domain Eukaryota; kingdom Viridiplantae; phylum Streptophyta; class Pinopsida; order Pinales; family Pinaceae; genus Pinus; species Pinus taeda. The sequence goes on from APFE030072422.1 coordinate 117,483, forward strand.
AGACATCACATGCCCTGCAATAATCCATGGAATCCTTATGCATAGTTGGCCACCATAGTCCTGCTCGTAGGATCTTCTGCACAGTTTCTTTTCCCGCATAATGTCATCCCACAACCCCTCCATGCGCTTCAGCGAGGGTACTTTATCGTTCATACTTCAGGACATACCTACGCAATATTTCATCGAATCCTATTTTATATAAGTGTCATGTGATAATGGAGAATATATAGCCCGAATCACAAATTCTTTCTTTTGTTGTGTCGTATACCCTTCATGAGTTGTACCTGTAGAGAAGGATTAGATTATGTCTGCAAAATGGTCATCTGCGACATGTATAGCAAAGAGATGTGTATCAGGGATCCCTTCCTCCAAATTTGTAGGTTCGTCACCATTTTCAATTTGTGAGAGGTGATCTAGTCTAGCATTCAGTCACCCTAGCTTCACAATTACTTCAAAGTCATATTCATGGAAGAGCAGCAACAACCTACAAATTCCACCCCCCCCCCCAAACATAGGCTTCTTGACTAGGTACTTCTTAGCAGAATGGTTTATGTACATTTTGAAGTGTGCACCCAAAAAATAGTTCCTGAATTTTTGGAGCGCATATGCCATTGCAAATCCTTCATGCTCTATGGTTGAATAATTTTTTTCTACCTTCGATAACTTTGTGCTCGCAAATGCTATCGGATGGTTGATATCACCTTCACCTAGCTAAGTTCGCATAGCTCCTAGTGCTATGCAGGATGCATCTACATGTATGTGGAACTCCTTCTTCTAGTCAGGGAACACTATAATAGGTGTAGTGACCATTTTTTCCTTCAATACATCCAAACCCTTCTGGAAATCGTCATCCCAACAAAACATCGTATCCTTTTTCAACCATTTTTCCATGGGCACAGTGATCTGCGCATATGCTTTGATAAACATCCTATAATATACTATATGGCCCAACATTGCACATAGATGTTTGACATTCTTTGGAGGCTCAAAATTGATAATTACTACAATTTTGGAAGGGTCTACCATCAACCCCTTCTTGCAGACAACATGGCCCAAACGTGTCTCATATCGTACGCAAAATATGCATTTCTTCAGACTAATGGATATTTGATACTTTCGAAAAGTATCCAACATGAGGTGAATACTGGAAACATGCCTCTTTACTAAACCAAACATTGTCCAATCATCGAATTAAACCTCCAAAAACTTATGAATAAATTCTTTGAACGTTGCGACTACCATCCTAGAGAAGATTGTTGGGGCACTTTTAAGTCCGAAAGGCATAACTGTATATTGAAAAAGACTCCATTTAGTAGCGAAGGTATCCTTACTCCTATCCTCTAGCGCGATCTTGATCTGATGATACCCTAAGAACCAATCTATAAATGATTAGGCTTCCTGACCACCAACATTCTCCAATACTTCATTTGTGAATGGTGCAGGAAATGGATCATGGACACAAGCATCATTCGACTTCCTTAAATATACGTAGATCTGAATTTTTCCCTTCGTCTGCTTTTCCTGAACCACCATAGGACTGACTCAGACCAATTCTTCAACAGATTCAATAATCCTAGCTGCAAGCGTCTTATCCTATTCTTCGCACACTTTTTCCTTGTATTTAGGATTCAACCGGTATGGGTGCTTCTTTGTTGGCTTCACATCTGGCTTCAGAGTGATCTTCAAGACACCTAGATCCCATACTATCCCTTTCAAATCAGAGAACTTGGTGGGAAATAATTCCTAATACTCCTGCAATAGCTCAGTGACTTTGTCCACTGTTTCTTCGTCCCAATAGTCACCTATGTTTGCGAAATTCGGTTGTGCTTCCAATCCAATATTCACATGCTTTATATTGAAGGTCTTTCATATATTAAGGACTTCCCCCTTAAGCCCTGGGACTTCATGCTGTCCTTATGACTCAGGAATATTGATGTCCCTATGATCTTCTTCACCTTCCTCAGTGGTGACAGTGTAGCATTGAAGCATATGGCGCAATTGCGTACTCCAATCTATTTGTACTCATGAAACAGGTTCTTTAGGAATTCAGAATATTGCAGATTGGATCTCTTGTAATGCTTCGTTGATACACTCAAATAAATCTTCAACACTGAAATTTAACATAAAAATTTCCTTCAGAACATCCCATTCTGCAGTTCCACATCGCAGCTCTGTTTCTAGATACCAGTTTATCGAAATCATATCCAAAGTGTTGTATTATGTGTGAACCCATTCTGGTTGTGGTTCTTCTCCCCATTCTTTCATCCATCGAGCCAGATGCTCACGTAGATCATCCTTTCCCATATGTTTCTCCGTAATGTGGGTATTGTCATACCCAAACCGCAACTTCATCATCCGTCGATATTCCTTCCAATTTGCAAAGTTGTTCTTATGTGTACCCCACCATCTGGTAGGCGTAGCTCTCAGCGCGATTTCTAATGCCTAGAATCGACGTTCCTTTGGCACATTCCTTTCAAATTTATCCAGAAATAAATTGACATCTTTTAAACCAACATAATACGGTAAGTTGTGTACCTCAATGGATATACATCGGAATGACATAGTGAGTTTTTTGCATCGTAGGGATGATACCTCATGCAATTGGTTATGCCAATGCTGGGGCTTCTCATCTGAATCTGAGTTGTAGGAGTTGTCCTTCTCCCAAGTAATTCTCCCATCCATCCAAGAGTTGATCTAATCCTCATCTTGTGTAGCCATCTTATAGATTTTCTCAATATTGTCTTCCTCATAATAATCGTGGATTGGTTCAGTATATCGCGCACCCTCGGCCGGATCCAATGGAACAATAACCCTTAGTTCCTTCTGTTCAAATGTCATATTGCGCTTCTTAAGGTTGATGACTACATTCATATCAAATTCCCAATCAATTCCAGGTAGCGTCGGGCATAGATTACTGTCGTCCATTATTTCTGTCACTTCAAAATCGGCTATGGTGTGTGCCCCTTCAATATCCAATGTCACCCCATGCAAGCGCCCCATAGGAATAATATTTTGTTGATTCACCATTCTCAGCTAGATCGGGGGCCACTATAGTGCCAACCTTCCCATTCTTTCTCAGGTTTTCTTCGATAAAAAAAATTTCATGAGACTCCAAATCAAGGATTACCTGGTCCATTTCGAATTCTCTATTCTGGGCAGTCAGTCTCATTTTGCGACCAGTCCTTTTCTTACCTTTGTCCACCTTATGCACCGTGTGCGATTCCAGTAGTGGCTTATCCTTTCCATTATAATTATATATCAACTCTTACAGTCCCTCTACTACTTTTTGGTCACTCAGGAGCTTCATGTAGGTCTGTAAGAAAGATGCCAACAATGATGGATATATTTCTTACGCAGTATTGACTCCTTCAGGCTTCTCCGTGCGCGTACTTTGAGTCCTTGATCTAGAAGCTCGTGTATCTGTGAAGCTCCTTTTGGATTCCAAAAACATTTCCTTTACTTTATTCACATCGAACCCAACCTCTTTCTCAGCAGTGTTATGAACCCATACATTTTCCTCTGGTTGTTTCCCTTTATCCTCCATGATAGCTATACCACTCCACATAACAATATTAACGCTGAGTCCATCTTCACACGATTATGATCTCATCATCTATATGTTCATAGTAGGATTCTAGGTCTGGGTCTTCTTTTCTTGCATCTTCGTGATGAGCAGGAGACCATTTTCTATGACATGATCAAACTGTCGACAATATTGACATGAGGGGTGCGTTGGATTCTGACAATCTCGCGTGAAGCGCCGTAATTCTCCATAGTTGTAACAAATTATCTGGCCAAGACCTCTTCTAGCTCCTCCTCCTCCTCCTCTTCCTCGTCCTTGAAATCCTCCATGCACTTTAATTGCGCTTTGATCCTGTTGAGGACATGCCTCCATTTGTACTCTATATGTTGGTTTTCTACCCATCATCAATTCACAACTTAGGCAATTATGCTCATCACGACCCATAAACTTAAAAAAATTACAGAACAACTGTTGGGGATCCTGAACAAAATTCTGTTGTAAATGACAATTATTCATCATATGTTTTCTTGTAATCTAACAAATAGCACACGATTGTACCACATTTGTACTTGGCGCAATGGTATTTTATGGCTTCAAGGGGACAAGACGCCCCCTAACTAGATAATTCTGATACACCGGGCAATGATCCTTATCATGAACATGGCCTTTACATTTTAAAAGTAATACTTTTGTGCTGACCTCATTCTGGACTTCCTTTCCCTTCTTGAGGCTCTACAACTCCATATGCAAGCTAGCCAACTGTGACTGAATCTGGTGCACTCCCATATTTGTATCCTGAATAGTTGAGGCTTCCAATTTTATAGCAATCTCTAGTGCCTCAACCTACGTTCCAATATTTTTCTTTGACAGTGGCAATCTCAAATGCGGTAATAGTGAAGCAATATACCAGTCCTTATGTTGGTCATTCGTGATCTGCATATTAGCCTTCTTTAGTAGACATTTCAACTTCTGATCGAAATCGCAGGCAGACTCATTTACCTTCTACTGGATCTCTTTGACTTCTGTTACTGACTGGGCTTACAACTTAGGATTCTTGAATTCATTATTTGCATCCTTTAGTGTTGCAACTAGACGAGTCGAATAATACTTAATATACCAACTCAATGCTATATCTTGCAATGTTGTGACCAACTACACTTTGTTCAGGTCACGATCTATTATTTGTTGTGAGTTCCACACATTATCTGCTACAAACCCAAATTGTTCAGCATCTTCTGTCCCCAAACCCTTGAATATGGGCATCTTCATAGCGTTCTCCATATTGAATACTGGAGGTGGAGGAGGAGGCATAGGTGTAGGTGTAGGTGTGTGAGGCAGAGGTGATGGTGGAGGTGGACTAGATGGATGTGGTATTCCCGTGATACCCTGATTTACCATCTGCGGTGCACTCTGAGGCATTTTCAGAATACTACTTTCTTCATCAATATCAGACACTCCCAATAGAGGACTATACTTAACACCTGAATCTAGATCTCTTCTAAATGTATTTCCACTTTGTGTAATTCCCGTCAAGTCTCTTTTAAACATCAATTCAATGGAATAACCCTTTTCTTGCACAATAAAATTTTAATCCAAGTTTTCAGGGACTTTAGGTACTTACCTCTTGGTCCTTTGAAAAATCAACATTCAGCTTCACTATAGCTAATAGATGTGTTGATTGCGAACTCAGTAATGAGTCCACCCAAAATGCCATCGATCCAATAATTGACAGTGCTCGCGATCTCGTTTTCTGAAGCTTCCAGGAACCTCACCAGTTCTGGAGTCCACAGAATAGGGTTATCCAACTTCCACGTACCTTGACTGTCTACCAATGTAGACAACCATTCGTATAATTCACATGGAAAAGAGTAGAAGAAAATTTCATGTACTTCTAGATACATGTATCTGTTCAACCAATCTTCCTTTGACATACGTGGATTCCTATTTTCCAGGGCTGCAAACTTATGTAGCTTCCAATCTATCCACTTCTCAATCTCTTTCTTAGTCAGTATCCACTTATGTCTCATTGCATAATCCTCAGGTAGATCCTGGTCCCGACAACAGAACCATTTGTTGGCTTAAGGGGGATTGGACCTAGGTTCAGAGTTAGTTGCAGTAACCAAAAAAACCCTATAATACCATCCCTTTCGGAAACAACCCATGTAGCACAGGCTGCAGTCTCACCTGAGGAAGTATTGGGGGATGTGAGAACCAGGTTTCTGCATCCAGAGGTATATGTGATGTTTTTCTCTTACTTCTAGGGCTTTACTCTGACCTTCATGAACCCTAACCTTGAAATGCAAAAATTATAATAGCTTACAGATATCAAATTCTAACTCTACGCTCATAGTTCTAAACATTCATAAAATCATGTAACTTAGTAGATCTACCACTTTCACGCATCTATTAAGTGTTTCTTATAATACATACAGTAAACAGAGTGAATACACAGTAAATGTAGAAGTAAAGATTAACGCACAAATACATAGATATTTCTCCAAAACAATCTTTATTAGCATTAGATCTTCTATTACAGACTCTTTCTACCCTATGCACACAGCTGCAGGGGCCCGTGCACTCAGCTGAAGACTTACCAAGGTCCCCGTGCACATAGTTGTAGGAGCCTTCCCCTTCGCCTAAGTACATAGTAGGCAATAAAGACCCAAAACTTTCCTATCTATGTTCTTCGCTATCTTCACTGCCTTCTTTATGACCTTCTATTGCTCTTTTATATCTTTATCTTTTATAATACCATGGTCCGCGAACCATGGGCGGGTCATAAAACAACTTAAATTCTAACAAATTAAGGAGCTTTGACTTTCCTAAAGCGCCTTTGACTCCTAATGACCTTTGCACTCCACTCCTCAAAATGCAGAGACTTTAAAATAATAATAAAAATTGTTACAAAATTGACCCTTAGGGACCCTGTCCCAACAAATCCATGCTTATCAAAAGAATAATGGTTAGAAATATATCTTTACACAGAAGTGCATGAAGATTTCTTTTCATCGTTCCCTTATGAGTTGTACGAGTGGCTATCCAAATTAATGGATAGAGAACCTACTCATAACTGTGATGATCCTATTGTGTGGACTGCAAAACTCATCAAACACCTTGAAAGATCTGATTATAAGGTTGAAAGGGTTGTTACTTATTGGATTTATAGTGTCTTGGGTAGTTCCATCAATGAATTTGCAATACATACATTTGTGTCTTATAGCAAAGCCGAATGATGATTCTTCAAGGGTCCAAGAGGTAAGTACCTAAAATCGCTAAAAACCTCGATTAAAATGACTTTGTGAAAAAAGAAGGTTATTTGTTTACTTTAATGTTTAAGAGGGGTCCAACTAGATCTACATGAAGTTGAAAGTGATCTAGAGTAGATCAAGACAAGTTTGTCGAAAGTGAATACAATCCCTTATTGGGAGAGTCAAAAAGTGAATAAGAACGAAGTAGCCCTAGTACGCCTAGAGGTGCGACATAGACTATAGATCATGCTACTTCTAGAATTCAACATCCAACCACTCCATCTCCACCTTCACCTCCACCTCATACACCTACACCTCGACCTCCACCTTCGCTATTCAGTATGGAAAATACGATAAAAATGCATGTGTTCAGGGGTCAGGGATTAGAGGATCCTGGATAGTTTTGGTTCATCCCAAAATATGTGTGGAAAGCACAACAGATTAATGATGATGATATAAATAAAGCGTAGTAGGTTGTAGTGCTACATGATAGGGCGCTTACCTGGTATATCATATACAACACAACTCACCCAATTGGTTCATTAGCTAATACAAAGGATGCACTGAACACGGAATTTACGAAGCTGAAGTCAAAATCTCAGTGTGTAACTAAGATGAAGGAGATTAAGAAAAAGGTTAACAAATTTGCATGGGATATAGATCAATGACTGAAGTGTTTACTAAGTTAGGCTAACCTTCATATCTTAGATGAACAACATAGGGATTGGTACATAGATTCGGTATTACCGCACTTAAGATTACCATTATCCCAACAGAGGATTGATTCATAGGTCGAAGCATTGGAAATCTTGATGAAGCTAGAAGCTTCACCAATCCAGGATACCAATGCAGGAGTTTAGCAGATCCAGGCGTAGCTAGCAAGCTTGCATATGGAGTTGCAGGACCTAAAGAATCGAAAGGAAGTTAAGACATAGACACACTTTGAAGTTTTGTGCACAAAATGCAAGGCTGAAGGCCATCATAAGGATCAATGACATGTATTCTGGGATTATATAACTATGAGAGGTCCTAACCCGCTAAAACCAGAGTCTTCCCTTGGATCAAGCACTAGTGCAAGTACCTGGTGTAGTATTTTCTAAGTTTCATGACAACATGCAACCTATAATTGATCCTTATTACATAATTTTATACAGTCTCCAAAGCAACCTTTTTGTAGCTTTTGTAAATTAGTTGGTCACATTGATAGAAATTGTCGAATCTTGAACTAATGATGGAAAAAACTCTGTTGTATAGGATGCAAGTTGAAAACCACACACAGAAAGACCAAGGCTCACCTACATCTTGATGATCATTTCAAGGATGGGGAAGAGGAGGAGGAGGAGGAGTTGGAAGAGGTTGGGACAAGATAATTTCTTACAACTATGGTGAACCAAGACACTTTACGCATGGGTGTCAGAATCCAACATAGCCCTCATGTTAGTATTTCCGTCAATTTGATCATGTTATAGAAGATTTACCAATATTAATTGAAAAGATGCAGGAAAAGAAGACCTAGTAGCCAACGCAGAATATCCAAATGATGAGATCTAAGCCACCTGAAGACAACCAAATTTTCAACATAGTCACATGAAGTAGTGTAGCCACTGGTGAAGACAAGGTTGAAGGAAAACATCTAGAATCAGAGACATGGTTCTGAAAAGCTGGTGAGAAGAATGTTGGGTTTGATTTAGATAAGGAAAAAGAAACCTTCATGGAGGCAAGAAATAATTTTATGAGTCTAGGTGCTTTTACATATCATAATCTGATGTTGATAGCCTCATGAAAGGAGAAGCCTGAAGATGCTATTGCAGCCCAAGAGTCAAATCCTACAGTGTTGAAATCATTTATGTACACCTGTATGAAGATATTATGGGATCAAAAGGAAGTAGAGAGACAGAAAGAGTTGATAGGTAACTATGCTACCAAGGATAAGCCATTACTAGGACAATGCACGATCAATAAGGTAAACCAAAGGAAGAAAAGAATCAGTAGGGAGATGCGGCTGACTGCACAGATCCATGAATTCAAAATGGATTAGGTAATCCTAGACTTGGGCTTCGATGCTAATGTACTGTCAAAGCAGACTTGCGAATGTATGTGAAAGAATAAGTTTCAATGGTCACCAATTAAGTTGTGCCTGGTGAATCAACAAAAGATAATTCCAATGGCGTGCTTGCATGGAGTAACTGTAGATATTGAAGGTGCAAGATTAGTGGTTGATTTCAAAGTTATTGAGATCATTGATGACAATAATCCATACCCAACATTGCTCAAGTATGATTGGTATTTTGACATGAATTCAATCATCAACTTAAAGAAGTGAAGCATGGTATTTGAAAATAAAGAACTTCAAGTAATTGTCCCATTGGATCCAACTGAAGGTTCGCAGTACACATAACCGAATCATGACTATTATGAAGATGATGACATTGAGCACATCTATAATTTAACTATGAAAAATGAAGATTGGATCAATCCTACTATAGACGGAAGCGTCAACTGGGAGAAGGACAACTCTTGCTAATCAGAATCAGATAAAGAGTTAGAAAACTGGTAGAATTGCTTGCATGAGGTCTCTACGTTGCAATGTAATCAACTTAAAAAATCGCTACACTATGTATCTACTGAGGTACGTAAGTTACCCTATTATGATGGTTTGGGTGATGTCAATATATTTCTTGAACATTTTGAAAAGGATGTACCAGAGGAACATCAGTTCCAGGCCATATATGTAGTGTTAAGAGCTACACCTATAAGATGGCGGGGTACGCACAGAGGTAATTTTTCTGATTGGAAGGAATATGATCAAATGATGCAATTACAATTTGGCTCAAATAACTAAATAATAAACATGGAAGGATGATACGCATGAACATATGGCATAGTGGTCTAAGGCATGGGGTGAAATACCTCAACTTGAGTGGGTGCATATATTTGTTCATACCCGGGATGTTATCCTGAAGAACTAGTATTTAGAAACAGAGTTGTGACACGAGACTTCTGAGAGGGATGAGATGAAAAAAAGTTTCTTGCTCACGTTTATTTTTGAAGATGGGTTCACATGCATTGATGAAGCACTTTAGGATATTAAGGTAGCAATCTTCTGAAAACCCGTCGAACCTATCACGTGGGTACAACCTAACTGGAGTACACAGTTGTAGCATGCTTTAGAATGTTACAATATTACAACAGAAGAAGTTGATGAGGATACGAGGAATGTTAATATCCATGAATCAGAAGGACAACGTGGAGTTGGGGGACATATCATGGAGATCCCTGATATTTTATAATAGGTGCGCATAAAGTAGGTGAACATTGGCTCAAAAGAAGAACCAAAATTCACAAACATTGGTGACTATAGGAATGAAGATATAGTGGATAAGGTAGCTGAATTGCTACATGAATATCAATACTTATTTCCAACCAAGTTTTCTGACTTGAAGGGGATAGTAGGAGATTTGGGGGTGATCAAGATCAATTTAAAACCTAATGTGAAGCCCGTTAAGCAGCGCCCATATCGGTTGAACCCCAAATACAAGGAAAAGATACAATTGGAACTTGATAAAATGCTCCTAGTCAGAATAATTGAGCCTATAGAGGAAACTGAGTGGGTCAATCCCATGGTGGTCCAAGAGAAGAAAACAAAGGGTGATATCAAGATTTACGTAGATCTATGGAAGCTAAACGATGCATGCATCCATGATCCATGCCCTATGTCATTTATAGATGAAGTTCTCGAGAATTTTGGAAGACAATAATCTAACACATTTATGGATGGATTCTCTGGATACCACCAAATTAAGATCGCGCTAGAGGATAGAATAAAGACTACCTTCACTATAGAATGGGGGTCGTTCCAGTATACAATTATGCCTTTCGGACTCAAAAATTCCCTTGCGATTTTTTCTAGGGTGGTTTTCATAGAGTTCAAGGGATTCATTCATAAGTTTTTGGAGGTTTAATTTAGCAATTGGACAATGTTTAGGCTAGTCAAGAAGCATGTCTCTAGTCTGCGCTTAATTTTGGATACTTGTAGGAAGTACCAGATCTCTCTGAACTTGAAGAAATGCATTTTTTGTGTACTTTACGAAATATTGTTGGGCCACATTGTCTTTAAGAAGGGATTGATGGTAAACCCTACTAATATCACCGTCATTGTCTATCTGGAGCCCCGTAGGAACATAAAGAATATATGCACAACATTGGGTCATAATGGGTACTATAGGAAGTTTATTAATGCCTATGCGTAGATCACTGCACCCATGGAGAAGTTGTTAAAGAAGGATGTTACGTTTTGCTGGGATGATGATTGTCATAAAAGATTGGATACTATAAAGGAGAAGATGGTTACGACGCCAATCCTAGTATTCCCAGGTTACAAGAAGGAATTTCATGTACATGTGGATGCATCTTGCATTAGAATTGGGAGTCGTCTTACCACAACTAGGGGCAAGAGATATCGATCACCTAATCGCCTTCGCCAGTCGGAAACTATCTAAGGCTGAAAGGAGCTACTCTAACACAAAGCGTGAAGGTTTTGCCATGGTTTATGCACTACAGAAGTTTAGACATTATCTACTAGGTGCACACTTTAAGATGTACATGGACCATTCTACTTTGAAGTACTTGGTCAACAAGCTTGTGTTGGGGGGGGAAATATGTGAGTGGTTGCTACTTTTCCAAGAATATGATTTCTGGACCAAACCACCTATCGTGGATCAAAAATGGCGAAGAGCCTACCAACACCAGGGAAGGATTACTTGACGCACAACTCTTTGTTGTCAAGGTTGCAGACAAGAATTTTGAAAAAATCATTAAGTTTTTATCTATTGGTGTAGCTCGTGAAGGTTATATGACACAAGAAAAAAAGGAACTAGTTATTAGGGTTGCCAATTTTTATGTGATTGCAAGACAACTATATAAGATGGGGTTGGATGAAGTCCTACACTGATATGTACCTAAATATGAAAGGCAAAATATTCTAGCATAAACACATGGTGGTGTCGCCGAAGGACACTATGCAGGTAAGGCTAATGCATAGAAGATCCTATGCACAGGAATGTGGTGGAAAAAAGTACATAAAGATTCCAAGTAATATTGCAGTGCATGCGACGTGTGTCAAAGGACTTGGTGACCATCGCGAAGGAATGAACTTCCATTAAATCGACAGGTCACATTACAAGCATTTGATAAGCGGGTGATTGACTTTGTTGGACCTATTCAGCCTCTAGGGAAAGAGACGGGGGCTCGTTATATTATCACTGCAATGAAGTACTTAACCAAGTGGGTCAAGGGATGACCTGTGAAGGATTGTAGCATGGACATTGCTGTAAAGTTCATATTTGAGTTTATTTTGTCAAGGTTTGAATGCCCAAAAATTCTGAGGGGTGATAGAGGGTCACACTTCCTGAATGATGCAATCACATCTTTAACAAAGGAGTTCCATATGTACCATCAAAAGAGTACGCTATATCACTAGTAGGCGAATGACATTGTTGAATCTTTCAACAAGATCTTGGAGAATGCCCTCACAAAATTATGCAATGTTAATGGGAATGGTTGGGATGTGTGCATACCAGCAATTTTATGGGCCTATAGGACTACCTATAAGAAATTAACTAGGCAAACCCTTTTTTGACTGGTCTATGGACAAGAAGCAGTAATGCTAATGGAATACATAGTGCCCAGCCTGAGAATCACAGCAGAAACTGAGATGGAAGAACGTGACATCATGGAGGAATGCCTTGCACAGTTGCTAGCATTGGAGGAAGACCACCTTTTGGCCAAATTCCATCAGCAGGTACAAAAATCTAGAGAAAAGGCATGGGATGATCGACACATCAACTAGTGCACCTAAAAAATCTCGATTTGGTACTAATGTGTGACAACAATTTTACCAAGTTTTTTGGGAAGTTTTAGATGCACTGGCTGGGGCCATGTAAAATTAAGGACAATTCGAATGGTGGCACAGTTCAACTTGCGAAGCTGAATGGGAAAATATTTCTAGGAAGGATTAATGGAAGCATTCTGAAGGCTTATAGGGATTATCCCAACCCTGCGCAATGACTACATGGACACAGGAAATTCTTACCGCTTTTGGAAACTAAAAGAAAGTGCAGGACTATAAACTATCCTAATAAGGAAAAAATTTGTTGAAGAACGAAGGTTGCGCGATGTGTTGAAGGAACGTGCAGACAGAAGCTGCGATGAGGCAGCTGCGCCACAAGGAGGATTTCCGTGCAACTTGCTCAGAAAATGACCATTGGAACAACTTCAATTGATTTGATGGTTATTTTTCCATGAAAAGGAGTGGGGGAAGTGCATTTAAGGCGCAAATCTGGGAGGATCTACCACCAAAATCGTATTTATGAGAAATATTTATGGGGGAACTCACAAGGTGTAGTATTTATAACTTTATTTGAATTCAAAAAGGCATTTAAGGTGCGTTGTTTAATATCGCAATCATGCCATGCATTTTTGTGATCCTTCTGCACCTGCTAATGAAAACTCACCAAGAAGCGATCTCCCTCCAACTCAACTAGCTGGACGAGGCATTCTTCCATGGTATCTTGATTGGCCATGTCTGTAACTGCAACAATATTCAAACCTAGCATGATGTACTCCATCAACATTACGAATTCTTGTCCATAGACCAGTCTAAATGGTGTTTGCCAAGTCAACTTTTTGCAAGTAGTTTTATACACCCATAAAATAGCTAGCATGTGCCCATAGAACAACTAGTTAAGGCATTCTCTAGGATTTTGTTAAAGACTTCCATTCTTCTATTTGCTTGAGGATGATACGATGTACTTTTCTAGTGATACATTTCGAACTCCTTGAGCAAGGCAATGATTGTTTCGTTCAAGAAGAGTGAACCCCTATTCCCCATGAAAATCTTAGGGCAGCTAAATCGAGAAAAAATGTATTGAAAAAAGAACTTTGTAGTTGTAGCTATGCTCGAATCCTTCACAGGGTGTGCCTCAACCCACTTGGTCAAATATTAGGTCACTGTGATGATGTATTCGGCTCCTGTCTTCTTTCCTAGTGGTTAAATTGGTCCCACAAAGTCTATTACCCATTTATCAAATGCTTGTAATGACCCCTGCGGCTTCAAAAGAAATTTATCCCTCTGTGATGACCTCCCTGTTCTCTGACAAACATCACATGCCTTGCGATAATACTTGGAATCCTTATGCATATTTTGCCACCATAGTCCTGCTCCTAGGATATTCTGCATAGTTTCTTTTCCCGCATAATGTCATCCTGCAAACCCTCCATGCGCTTCAGTGAGGGTACTTTGTTGTTCATACTTCGAGACATACCTACGCAATATTTCATTGGATCCTATTTTATATAAGTGTCATGTGATAATGGAGAATATATAGCCCGAACCACAAATTCTTTCTTTTGTTGTGTTGTATACCCTTCAGGAGTTGTACCCGTAGACAAGAATTAGATTATGTCTGCAAAATGGTCATCTGCGACGTGTATAGCAAAGAGATGTGTATCACGGATCCCTTCCTCCAGATTTGTAGGTCCATCACCATTTTCAATCTGCAAGAGGTGATCTAGTCTAGCATTCAGTCACCCTGGCTTCACAATTACTTCAAAGTCAGATTCGCGGAAGAGCAGCAACAACCTACAAATTCCCCCCTTCCAAACATAGGCTTGTTGACTATGCACTTCAAAGCAGAATGGTTTATGTACATTTTGAAGTGTGCACGCAACAAATAGTTCCTGAAATTTTGGAGCGCACATGCCATTGAAAATCCTTCATGCTCTATGGTTGAATAATTCTTTTCTACCTTCGATAACTTTATGCTTGCAAACACTATCGGATGGTCGATATCACCTTCGCCTAGCTGGGTTCGCACAGCTCCTAGTGCTATGCAAGATGCATCTACATGTATGTGGAACTCCTTCTTCTAGTCAGGGAACACTATAATAGGTGCAGTGACAATTTTTTCCTTCAATACATCCAAACTCTTCTAGAAATCATCATCCCAACAAAACATCGTATCCTTTTTCAACCATTTTTCCATGGGCGTAGTGATCTGCGCATATGCTTTGATAAAATTCCTATAATATATTGTATGACCCAACATCGCACGTAGTTGTTTGACATTCTTTGGAGGCTCAAAATTGATAATTACTACAATTTTGGCAGGGTCTACCATCAACCCCTTGTTGCAGACAACATGGCCCAAACGTGTCCCATATGGTACACAAAATATGCATTTCTTCAGACTAAGGGATATCTGGTACTTTCAAAAAGTATCCAACATGAGGTGAATATTGGAAACATGTCTCTTTACTAAACCAAACATTGTCCAATCATTGAATTAAACCTCCAAAAACTTATGAATAAATTCTTTGAAAGTTGCGACTACCATCCTAGAGAAGATTGCTGGGGCATTTTTAAGTTTGAAAGGCATAACTATATATTGGAAAAGACTCCATTTAGTAGTGAAGGTATCCTTACTCCTATCCTCTAACACGATCTTGATCTGATGATACCCTAAGAACCAATCTATAAATGATTAGGCTTCCTGACCACCAACATTCTCCAACACTTCATTTGTGAATGGTGTAGGAAATGGATCATGGACACAAGCATCATTCGACTTCCTTAAATATACGTAGATCTGAATTTTTCCCTTCGTCTGCTTTTCCTGAACCACCATAGGACCGACTCAGTCCAATTCTTCGACAGATTCAATAATCCTAGCTGCAAGCATCTTATCCTATTCTTCGCACACTTTTTCCTTGTATTTAGGATTCAACCGGTATGGGTGCTTCTTTGTTGGCTTCACATATGGCTTCAGAGTGATATTCAAGACAGCCAGATCCCCTACTATCCCTTTCAAATAAGAGAAATTGGTGGGAAATAATTATTGATACTCCTGCAATAGCTCAGTGACTTTTTCCACTGTTTCTTCGTCCCAATAGTCGTCTATGTTTGCGAAATTTGGCTATGCTTCCAATCCAATATTCACATGCTTTATATTGAAGGGTTTTCATATATTAGGGACTTCCCCCTTTAGCCCTAGGACTTCACACTGTCCTTATGACTCAATAATATTGATGTTCCTGCAATCTTCTTCACCTTCCTCAGTGGTGACAGTGTAGCATTCAAGCATATGGCACAATTGCGTACTCCAATCTGTTTGTACCCATGAAATAGGTTCTTCAGGAATTCGGAATATTGCAGCTTTGATCTCTTGTAATGCTTCATCGATACACTCAAATCAATCTTCAACACTGAAAATTAACATAAAAATTTCCTTCATAACATCCCATTCTGCAGTTCCACGTCACAGCTTTGTTTCTAGATACGAGTTTATCGAAATCATATCCAAAGTGTTGCAGTATGTGTGAACCCATTCTGGTTGTGGTTCTTCTCCCCATTCTTTCATCCATTGAGCCATATGCTCATGCAGATCATCCTTTCCTGTATATTTCTTCGTAATGTGGGTATTGGCATACCCAAACCGCAACTTCATCATCCGTCGATATTCCTTCCAATTTGCAAAGTTGTCCTTATGTGTACCCCACTATCTGGTAGGCGTAGCTCTCAACGTGATGTCTAATGCCTAGAACCAACATTCCTTTGGTACATATCTTTCAAAATTATCCAAAAATAAATTGAGATCTTCTAAACCATCATAATAAGGTAAGTTGCGTACCTCAGTGGATATACATCAAAGTGACTTAGTGAGCCTATTGCATCATAGGGATGATACCTCATGCAATTGGTTATGCCAGTGCTGAGGCTTCTCATCTGAATATGAGTTGCAAGAGTTGTCCTTCTCCCAAGTAATTCTCCCATCCATCCTAGATTTGATCTAATCCTCATCTCGTGCAACCATCTTATAGATTTTCTCAATATCGTCTTCCTCGTAATAATCTTGGAATGGTTCAGTATATTGCACACCCTCGACTGGATCCAATGGAAGAATAACCCTTAGTTCCTTCTTTTCAAATGTCATATTGCACTTCTTAAGGTTGATGACTGCGCTCATATTAAATTCCCAAGCAATTCCAAGTAGCGTTGGGTATAGATTACTGTCGTCCATTATTTCGATCACTTCAAAATCGGCTATGGTGCATGCCCCTTCAATATCCAATGTCACCCCATGCAAGAGCCCCATAGGAATAATATTTTGTTGATTCACCATTCTCAGCTAGATCGGGGGCCACTATAGTGCCGGCCTTCCCATTCTTTCCTAGGTTTTCTTCGATAAAAAAAAATTCACGAGACCCCAAATCAAGGATTACCTGGTCCATTTCAAATTCTCTATTCTGGGTAGTTAGTCTCATTTTGCAACTAGTCCTTTTCTTACCTCTGTCCACCTTATGCACCACGTGCTATTCCAGTAGTGGCTTATCCTTTCCATTATAGTTATCTATCAACTCTTACAGTCCCTCTACTGCTTTTTAGTCCCTCAGGAGCTTCATGTAGGTCTGTAAGAAAGATGCCAACAATGATGGATCTGTTTCTTACACAGTACTAACTCCTTCAAGCTTCTCTGTGCGTGTACTTTGAGTCCTTGATGTAGAAGCTCATGTATCTGTGAAGCTCCTTTTTGATTCCATAAAAATTTCCTTTACTTTATTCACATCGAATCCAACCTCTTTCTCAACAGTGTTGTGAACCCATACATTTTCCTCTAGTTGCTTCCCTTTATCCTCCCCGATAGCTATACCACTCCGCGCAACAATATTAACACTGAGTCCATCTTCACACGATTATGATCTCATCATCTAGATGTTCATAGTAGGCTTCTAGGTCTGGATCTTCTTTTCTTGCATCTTCGTGATGAGCACGAGACAGTTTTCTATGACATGATCAAATTGTCGACAATATTGACATGAGGGGCGCATTGGATTCTGACAATCTCGCATGAAGTGCCCTTATTCTCCATAGTTGAACAAATTATCTAGCCAAGACCTGTTCTAGCTCCTCCTCCTCCTCTTCCTCGTCCTTGAAATCCTCCATGCACTGCAATTGCACTTTGATCCTGCTGAGGACATGCCTCCAATTGTACTCTATATGTTGGTTTTCTACCCATCATCAATTCATAACTTCGACAATTATGCTCATCATGACCCACAAACTTACAAAAATTACAGAACAACTATTGGGGAGCCTGCACAAACTTCTGTTGTAAATGAAAATTATTCATCATATGTTTTCTTGTAATCTGACAAATAGCACATGATTGTACCACATTTGTACTTGGTCCAATGATATTTTATGGCTTCAAGGGGACAAGACGCCCCTAACTAGATAATTTTTATACACCGGGCAATGATCCTAATCATGACCATGGCCTTTACATTTTAAAAGTCATGCTTTTGTGTGGACCTCATTCTATACTTCTTTTCCCTTCTTGAGGCTCTGCAACTCCATATGCAAGCTAGCCAACTATGATTGAATCTGCTGCACTCCCATATTTGTATCCTGAATAGTTGAGGCTTCCAATTTTATAGCAATCTCTAGTGCGTCAACCTACGTTCCAATATTTTTCTTTGACAGTGGCAATCTCAAATGCGGTAATAGTGGAGCAATATACCAGTCCTTGTGTTGGTCATCCGTGATCTGCATATTAGCCTTCTTCAGTAGACATTTCAATTTCTAATCGAAATTGCAGGCAGACTCATTTACCATCTACTGGATCTCTTTGACTTCTGTTACCGACTGGGCTTGCAACTTAGGCTTCTTGAATTCATTATCTGTATCCTTTAGCGTCGCAACTAGATGAGTTAAATAATACTTAATATACCAACTCAACACTATATCTTGCAAATGTTGTGACCAACTACACTTTGTTCAAGTCACGATTTATTATCTGTTGTGACTTCCACACATTATTAGCAACAAACCCAAATTGTTTAGGGTCTTCTGTCCCCAGACCCTTGAATATGGGCATCTTCATAGCGTTCTCCATATTAAATGGTGGAGGTGGAGGTGGATTTGGACGTGTAGGTGTAGGTGTGTGAGGCGGAGGTGATGGTGGAGGTGGATTGGATGGATGTTGTATTGCTGCGATACCCTGATTTACCATCTACGACGCACTTTGAGGCATTTTCAGAATACTTCTTTCTTCATCAATATCAGCCGCTCCCAATAGAGGACTCTACTTAACACATGAATCTAGATCTCTTCTAAATGTATTTCCACTTCGTGTAATTCCCATCAAGTCTCTTTTAAACATCAATTCATTGGAATAACCCTTTTCTTGCACAATAAAATTTTAATCCAAGTTTTTAGGGACTTTAGGTACTTACCTCTCGGTCCTTTGAAAAATTAGCATTCAACTTCACTATAGCTAATAAATGTGTTGATTGTGAACTCAGTAATGAGTCCACCCAAAACGCTATCGATCCAATAATTGACAGCGCCTGCGATCTTGTTTTCTGAAGCTTCCAGGCACCTCACTAGTTCCGGAGTCGACACAATAGGGTTATCCAACTTCCACGTACCTTGATTGTCTACCAATGTAGACAAACATTCGTATAATTCACACCGAAAAGAGCAGAAGAAAATTGCATGTACTTCTATATACATGTATCTGTTCAACTACTCTTCCTTTGACATACATTGATTCCTATTTTCTTGGGCTACAAACTCGTGTAGCTTCCGATTTATCCACTTCTCGATCTCTTTCTTAGTCAGTATCCACTTATTTCTCATTGCATAATCCTCAGATAGATCCTGGTCCCGACAACGGAACCATTTGTTGGCTTAAGGGGGTTTGGACCTAGGTGCAAAGTTAGTTGCGCTAACCAACAAAACCCTATAATATTGTCCCTTTCGGAAACAAATCATGTAGCACAGGCTACAATCTCAACCAAGGAAGTATTGGAGGATGTGAGAACCAGGTTTTTGCATCCAGAGGTCTATGTCATGTGTTTCTATTACTTCTAGGGCTTTACTCTGACCTTCATGAACCCTAACCTTGAAATGCGGAAATTATAATAACTTACAGATATCAAATTCTAACTCTATGCTAATAGTTCTAAACATTCATAAAATCATGTAACTTAGTAGATCTACCACTTTCGAGCATCTATTAAGTGTTTCTTAGAATACATACAGTAAACAGAGTGAATACGTAGTAAATGTAGAAGTAAAGATTAACACACAAATACATAGATATTTCTCCAAAACAATCTTTATTATGATTAGATCTTCTATTACAGAGTCTTTCTACCCTATGCACACAGCTGCAGGGGCCTGTGCACTCAGCTGCCAACTTACCAAGGTCCCCGCGCACATAGCTGTAGGAGCCTTCCCCTTTGCCTAAGTACATAGTAGGAAATAAAGACCCAAAACTTTCCTATCTATGTTCTTTGCTAGCTTCACTGCCTTCTCTATGACCTTCTATGGCTCTTTTATATCTTTCTCTTTTATAATACCATGGTCCGTGAACCATGGGCGGGTCATAAAACAACTTAAATTCTAACAAACTAAGGGGATTTGACCTTCCTAAAGCCCCTTTGACTCCTAACGACCTTAGCACTCCACTCCTCAAAATGCAGAGACTTTAAAATAATGATAAAAATTGTTACAAAATTGACCCCAAGGGACCTTGTCCCAACAAAGCCATGCTTATCAAAAGAATAGTGGTTAGAAATATATCTTTACATAGAAATGCATGAAGATTTCTTTTCATCATTCCTTTATGAGTTGTATGAGTGGCTATCCAAATTAACGGATAGAGAACCTACTCATAATCGTGATGATCCTATTGTATGGACTCCAAAACTCATCAAACACCTTCAAAGATCTGATTATAAGGTTGAAAGGGCTGTTCATTATTGGATTGATAGTGTCTTGGGTAGTTCCATCAATGAATTTGCAATAGATACATCTGTGTCTTATAGCAAAGTCGAACAATGATTCTTCAAGGGTCCAAGAGGTAAGTACCTAAAATCGCTAAAACGTTGATTAAAATGACTTTGTGAAAAAAGAAGGTTATTTGTTTACTTTAATGTTTAAGAGGGGTCCAACTGGATCTACGTAAAGTTGAAAGTGATCCAGAGTAGATCAAGACAAGTTTGTCGAAAGTGAATACAATCCCTTATTGGGAGAGTCAGAAAGTGAATAAGAACGAAGTAGCCCTACTATGCCTAGAGGTGTGACGTAGACTATAGATCATGCTACTTATGGAATTCAACATCCGACCACTCCATCTCCACCTTCACCTCCACCTCATACACCTACACCTACACCTCGACCTCCACCTTCGCTATTCAGTATGGAAAATACGATAAAAACACATGTGTTTAGGGGTCAGGGATCAGAGGATCCTGGATAGTTTTGGTTCATCACAAAAGATGTGTGGAAAGCACAACAGATTAATGATGATGATATAAATAAAGTGCAATAGGTTGTAGAACTAAATGATAGGGCGCTTACCTGGTATATCATATACAAAACAACTCACCCAACTGGTTCATTAGCTAATACAAATGATGCATTGAACGTGGAATTTACGAAGCTGAAGTCAAAATATCAGTGTGTAACTAAGATGAAGGAGATTAAGAAAAAGGTTAACGAATCTGCATGGGATATAGATCAATGACTGAAGTGTTTACTAAGTTAGGCTAACCTTCATATCTCAGATGAACATCATAGGGATTGGTAATAACTTCGCTATTACCGCACTTAAGATTACCGTTATGCCGGCAGAGGATTGATTCGTAGGTCAAAGCATTGGAAATCCTAATGAAGCTAAAAGCTTCACCAATCTAGGATACCAATGTAGGAGTTTAGCAGATCTAGGCGTAGCTAGCAAGCCTGCATATGGATTTGCAGGACTTGAAGAAGGGAAAGGAAGTTAAGACATAGACACACTTTGAAGTTTGGTGCACAAAATGCAAGGCTGAAGGCCATCATAAGGATCAATGACATGTATTCCAGGATTATATATCTATGAGAGGTCCTAACCCTCTAAAACTAGAGTATTCCATTGGATCATGCACTAGTGCAAGTACCTGGTGTAGTATTTGCCAAGTTTCATGACAACATGCAACCTATAATTGATCCTTATTACATAATTTTATACAGTCTCTAAATAAAGCTTTTTTAAACTTTTGTAGATTAGTTGGTCACGATGATATGAATTGTCAAAGCTTGAACTAATGATGGACAAAAATCTATTGTATAGGATGCAGGTTCAAAACCACACACAGAAAGACCAAGGCTCACCTACATCTCGATGAGGATTTCAAGGATGGGTAAGAGGAGAAGGAGGAGGAGTTGGAAGAGGTTGGGACAAGATAATTTTTTACAACTATGGTGAACCAAGACACTTTGCGCATGGCTGTCGGAATCCAACACACCCCTCATGTTAGTATTTCCGTCAATTTGATCATGTTATAGAAGATTTCCAAAAATTAATTGAAAAGATGCATGAAAAGAAGACCTAGTAGCCAACGCAGAATATCCAAATGATGAGATCTGAGCCACCCGAAGACAATCCCAATTTCAACATAGTCACATGAAGTAGTGTAGCCACTGGTGAAGACAAGGTTGAAGGAAAACATCCAGAATCAGAGTCATGGTTCTGAAAAGCTGGTGAGAAGAATGTTGGGTTTGATTTAGATAAGGAAAAAGAAACCTTCATGGAGGCAAGAAATAATTTTATGAGTCTAGGTGCTTTTACATATCATAACCCAATGTTGATAGCCTTGCGAAAGGAGAAGCCTGAAGATGCTATTGCAGCCCAAAAGTCAAATCCTATAGTGTTGAAATCATTTATGTACACCTGTATGAAGATATTATGGGATCAAAATGAAGTAGAGGGACAGAAAGAGTTGATAGGTAACTGTGCCACCAAGGATAAGCCGTTACTAGGACAATGCATGATCAATAAGGTAAACCAAAGGAAGAAAAGAATCGGTAGGGAGATGCGGATAACTACACAGATCCATGATTTCAAAATGGATCAGGTAATCCTAGACTTGGGCTTCAATGCTAATGTACTATCGAAGGAGACTTGGGAACGTATGTGAAAGAATAAGTTTCAATGGTCACCAATTAAGTTGCACCTGGTGAATCAACAAAAGATAATTCCAATGGCGTGCTTGCATGGAGTAACTGTAGATATTGAAGGTGCAAGAGTAGTGGTTGATTTCGAAGTTATTGAGATCATTGATGACAGTAATCCATACCCAACATTGCTCGAGTATGATTGGTCTTTTGACATGAATGCAATCATCAACTTAAAGAAGTGAAGCATGGTATTTGAAAATAATGAACTTCGAGTAATTGTCCCATTAGATGCAACTGAAGGTTCGCAGTACACATAACCGAATTGTGACTATTATGAAGATGATGACATTGAGCACATCTATAATTTAACTATGCAGAATGAAGACTGGATCAATCCTACTGTAGAAGGAAGGGTCAACTGGGAGAAGGACAACTCCTGCTAATCAGAATCAGATAAAGAGTTAGAAAACTGGAATAATTGCTTGCATGAGGTCTCTACATTGCAATGTAATCAACTTAAAAAATCACTACACTGTGTATCTACTGAGGTGCGTAAGTTACCCTATTATGATGGTTTGGGTGATGTCAATATATTTCTTGAACATTTTGAAAGGGATGTACCAGAGGAACATCAGTTCCAGGCCTTATATCTAGTTTTAAGAGCTATGCCTATAAGATGGCGGGGTATGCACAGAGATATTTTTTCTGATTGGAAGGAATATGATCAAATGATGTGATTACGATTTGGCTATGTGAACACCCAAATAACCAAATAATAAACATGGAAGGATGATACGCGTGAACATCTGGCACGGTGGTCTAAGGCGTGGGGTGAAATACCTCAACTTGAGTGGGTGCATATATTTGTTCATACCCGGGATGTTATCCTGAAGAACTAGTATTTAGAAACAGAGTTGTGACACGAGACTTCTGACAAGGATGAGATGAAAGAAAGTTTCTTGCTCACCTTTATTTTTGAAGATGGGTTCGCATGCATTGATGAAGCGCTTTAGGAGATTAAGGTAGCAATATTATGAAAACCCATCGAACCTATCACGTGGGTACAACCTAACTGGAGCACGCAGTTGTAGCATGCTTTAGAATGTTACAATATTACAACGGAAGAAGTTGATGAGGATACGAGGAATGTTAATATCCATGAATCAGAGGGACAACGTGGAGTTGGGGGACCTAGCATGGAGATCCCTGATATTTCATAATAGGTGCGCATAACGTGGGTGAACATTGGCTCAAAAGAACCAAAATTCATAAACATTGGTGACTATAGGGATTTCCAACCATGTTTTCTAACTTGAAGGGGATAGTAGGAGATTTGGGGGTGATGAAGATCAATTTAAAACCTGATGTGAAGCCCGTTAAGAAGCACCCATATCGGTTGAACCCCAAATACAAGGAAAAGATACGATTGGAACTTGATAAAATGCTCCTAGTCATAATAATTGAGCCTATAGAGGAATCTGAGTGGGTCGGTGCCATGGTGGTTTAAGAGTAGAAAACAAAGGGTGATATCAAGATTTACGTAGATCTATGGAAGCTACATGATGCATGCATCCATGATCCATGCCCTACGTCATTTATAGATGAAGTTCTCGAGAATTTTGGAAGACAAGGATCTTACTCATTTATGGATGGATTCTCGAGATACCACCAAATTAAGATCGCGCCAGAGGATAGAATAAAGACTACCTTCACTACAGAATGGGGGTCGTTCCAGTATACAGTTATGCCTTTCGGACTCAAAAATTCCCCTACGGTTTTTTCTAGGGTGGTTTTCGCAGAGTTGAAGGGATTCACTCATAAGTTTTTGGAGGTTTACTTCAGCGATTGGACAATGTTTAGGCTAGTCAAGAAGCATGTCTCTAGTCTGCGCTTAATGTTGGATACCTGTAGGAAGTACCAGATCTCTCTGAACTTGAAGAAATGCATTTTTCGTGTACCTTACGAAATATTGTTGGGCCACATTTTCTATTAGAAGGGGTTGATGGTAAACCCTACAAATATCACCGTCATTGTCTATCTGGAGCCTCGTAGGAACGTAAAGAATATATGCACAACATTGGGTCATAATAGGTAATATAGGAAGTTTACTAATGCCTATGCGCAGAACACTACACCCATGGAAAAGTTATTAAAGAAGGATGTTACATTTTGCTCGGATGATGATTGTCATAAAAGATTGGATACTCTGAAGGAGAAGATGGTTACGATGCCAATCCTAGTATTCCCAGATTACAAGAAGGAATTTCATGTACATGTGGATGCGTCTTTCATAGAATTGGGAGTCGTCTTACCACGACTAGGGACAGGAGATATTGATCACCCGATTGCCTTCGAAAACTATCTAAGGCTGAAAGGAACTACTCTAACACAAAGCGTGAAGGTTTGGCCTTGGTTTATGCACTAAAGAAGTTTAGACATTATCAATTAGGTGCACACTTTAAGATGTACATGGACCATTCTACCTTGAAGTACTTGGTCAACAAGCTTGTGTTGGGGGTGGGGGGGGGAATATGTAAGTGGTTGCTCCTTTTCCAAGAATATGATTTTGAAGTCATAGTAAATCCCAACAGATTAAATTCTAGACCAAACCACCTATCATGGATCGAAAATGGCGAAGAGCCTACCAATACTGGGGAAGGATTACCTGACGCACATCTCGTTGTTGTCAAGGTTGCAGACAAGCATTTTGCAAACATCATTAAGTTTTTATCTATTGGTGTAGCTCTTAAAGGTTATATGACACAAGAAAAAAAGGAACTAGTTATTAGGGTTGCCAATTTTTATGTGATTGCAGGACAACTATATAAGATAGGGTTAGATGAAGTCCTACATTGATATGTACCTGAATATGAAAGGCACAATATTCTAGCATAAGCACATGGTGGTGTTGTCGAAGGACACTATGCAAGTAAGGCTAATGCACAGAAGATCCTATGCATAGTACTGTGGTGGAAAAATGTACATAAAGATTCCAAGTAATATTGCAGTGCGCGCGATGTGTGTCAAAGGACTTGGAGACGATCTCGAAGGGATGAACTTCCATTAAATCAACAGGTCACATTACAATCATTTGATAAATGGGTGATGAAATTTGTTGGACCTATTCAGCCACTAGGGAAAGAGACGGGGGCATGTTATATTATCAATGCAATGAAGTACTTAACCAGGTGGGTCAGGGGATGACCTGTGAAGTATTGTAGCATGGACATTGCTGCAAAGTTCATATTTGAGTTTATTTTGTCAAGGTTTGAATGCCAAAAAATTCTAAGGGGTGATAGAGGGTCACACTTCCTAAATGAGGCAATCACATCTTTCACAAAGGAGTTTCATATTACCATCAAAAGAGTACGCCATATCACTAGTAGGCGAATGACATTGTTGAATCTTTCAACAAGATCTTGGAGAATTCCCTCACAAAAGTATGCAATGTTAATAGGAATGATTGGGATGTGTGCATACTAGCAGTTTTATGGGCCTATAGGACTACCTATAAGAAATTAACTGGGCAAACCCTTTTTCGACTGGTCTATGGACAAGTAGTAATGCTGATGGAATACATAGTGCCCAGGCTGAGAATCATAACAGAAACTGAGATGGAAGAATGTGACATCGTCGAGGAATGCCTTGAGTAGTTGCTAGCATTGGAGGAACTTGAGAAGTTGCTAGCATTGGAGGAAGACTGCCTTTTGGAAAAATTTCATCAGCAATTACAAAAATCTAGAGAAAAGACATGGCACGATCGACACGTCAACCAGCGCACCTAAAAAATCCCAAATTGGTACTAATGTATGACAACAAGTTTACCAAGTTTTGTGGAAGTTTCAGATGCACTGGCTAGGGCCATATATAATTAAGGACAATTCAAATGGTGGCGCAATTCATCTCATGAAGCTGAATGGGGAAATATTTCCAAGAAGGATTAATGGAAGCATTTTGAAGGCTTATAGTGATTATCCCAACCTACGCAATGACTACATGGACGCAGGAAATTCTTAGCACTTTTAGCAACAGAAAGAAAGTGCAGGAATATAAACTTTGCTACCAAGGAAAAATTTTGTTGAAGAAGGAAGGTTGTGATGTGTTGAAGGAATGTGCAGACAGAAGCTACGATGAGGTAGTTGCACCACAAGGAGGATTTCCGTGCAACTTTCTAAGAAAATGACCATTAGAACAACTACAATTTATTTTATGGTTATTTTTCCATTAAAAGGAGCAGGGGAAGTGCATTTAAGGTGCAAATCTGGGAGGATCTACCACCAAAATCGTATTTATGAGAAATATTTATGGGGGAACTCACAATTTGAATTCAAATAGAGTTATAAATACTACACCTTGGTTAGAAGCTCCTTTTCCGTTTGGTATAGTGGGTCCGACCTTGAACTCACAATTGATCGTCAGGATGGACCAAAACTTGGTTGTAGCTGGAGAAACCATCCAAGAAGGTCATTAATTCTGATCTTGCAACTGCATGTAATATTTGCTCCATAGGAGGCAAAGGAAAATTATCTTTTTGGGAGGCTTTGTTAAGATTTCAAAAGTCAATGCAAATTCTAATGTCTCCGTTTTTCCTTCTAACGGGAACCATATTAGAAAACCATTTAGAATGTTGAACGGGAAAAATGATTTTGGCTTTCAATAATTTATTGAGCTAAGATTTAATCTGGTTTTCTAGATTAGGATGGATCTTTCTCAGCTTTTGCTGAATAAGTTTTTCATCGTTTATCATTGGGATAGTATGCTGAATGATAGAAGTGTCATAAGTCTTAAGTTCATCATAGTTCCCGGCAAAGACACTTTTGTATTATTTCAGGAAAAGAACATACGCTAATCTTTCCTCGGGAGCTAGGCCAAGACCTAGATTGATATTCTGTGGCTTGGTATTAGTTCCTAGATTTACTAATTCATAGTTCAGAGTTGAACTTTGAAGTTTTGAATTGGTAGATCTTTTGAATCGGTCTTTCAAATCATATAGGTCTTCCTATTTGACTACTAATTTTGCCATAGCATTATTAGTGCTATCTTGTTGCAATTGTTTGTCATGTTGGTCTTCATCTATTATATGATTAGTGTAAGATCCCTCAGATGTGAGGAAGCTTACAATATCAGGATCATTGTTGAAAATTCTCCAATTCGTAATGTTGTCAGGAATCGAGGGTCTAAAGATTAATTCGATTGAGAATCTGTCTGGGCTATAGTCTTCTGAGGGAATGAGCTTGGAAGCTACATTTGCCAAAAGGTTAGCACTAGCATTTTGGATTCTGGGAATTGATGAAATATTGAATGCTATAAAATGTTCAGTCAGATCTTGTACTAAAGATTGATAATGCTTTAAATGACTTGATAGACAATGTATAGTATTTCGTACCTATCTGGTAACAATTTCAGAATCTCTGAAGACTTGTAGATACTTGATATCTAATCCGATTGATTTGTATAATCCTTGGACTAAAGCCTCGTATTCTGCAGTATTATTGGTGCAATCGAATTCGAGTCTACAAGTTAGCATAGTTTTGTTTCCCTCTAGACTGATTAATACGCATCCTGCTTCTGCTCGCCCGTTAGACTTAGAACCGTAAAAAAATAACTTCCAAAATAAAGATTTATTTACAGGACTATCTACGAAATTAACACATTTAAAACCATCTGCTTGGGAAAAATTTTCTACTTGATATAAAACAGAATGTTCTAAGTAAGGCGAAGTATGAGCATTAAAATTTCCTAAGAAAGAGTCAACAGAATAGTTGCCAATTATATTGTTACTGTATGCTACAGGTTCATTTTCTCCTTCCAATTCTGTTACTATGTATTTTTTATGTCTTTCTCGCTCAACCTTTATTTGATTTGGTTTACCATTGTAAGGGAGCCACATATGTGACCAATCGGTTACGAAGTATCCATGAAGCTTTTCAGACCAATCTCTGATAAGAATTAGGCCTTAAAATTCTGGAATGTCTGCAACTAAAATATCGATAACTTGACATACCTTTGGGTTAGATGACAACCTTATTGTAACCTGATTTACTTCGCCGATGACTTCAGCCTGTGACCGGTCCAACTGAACTATGCGTACTGCAGATTTTTGAGGTTGATTGTTCAACTTTGCACATATTGATTTCCGTACGATATTAGATGAAGCTCCTGAATACACTAAAAAATTATGCAAATTTTTGTTGAAAACTTCATAAGAAGAAATGGGGGAGTATGAGATCTTGATCTTCCTCCAATTAAAGCGATATCATTTGGATCAACTTTACTAGTCACATTAGTTGGAGGTCTTCCCATCTCGTGAGAAGCTTGCGAGATTACAATGGCAAGCAGAGGTGCAACTGGTATTGCGTGTAACTCTTTCAAAAGTAGCTTTTGTTGGTGTTTTAACTTGCTGAATTCATAGAAAGTAATGTTAGCCCTAGTCTTCTTCATGTCTTCTATGATATTGTACTCCATCTCATCAGAAACAATCAATGTTTTAGATGGAGTTGGTGAATCTGTTTGCACTGGGCTAGTTTGAGTCGCTTTGGGTGACGTTTTCTTAGCTGCGACTTTATCCTTAGACGTTGAGCTGCACTCTTTGGCTTAGGAGTAGGTTGTGGATGATCGAGTTGATTTCTACTTCCAATACTGACTGGCGATGCCTCTTGATCCTCTTCATCTAGGAGAATGAAATCCCACATACCCTGTACTTCTACAACTTCTTCTTCATCAGTAGGCTCTTCATTTGAAACTTCCTCTTCTTCTTCTTCTGATTCAGAATTTATGATAGCATTGGGAGGCTTTGAATCAATTGAAGGATTTCTTCTATAAGGCTTGTAAGCCTTTTTAGAAGAAGTCTATGCTACTTGTTTCTTAATGTCAACCATTTCGTTAGGCATGGTTTTCAAAACTTTCTGCAATCCTTCTAAATCAAATGGGTCTTTTGATTATTTTTTCTTTGGATCTTCTTTAAAATTAACCTTCTTATATTTTTGTTCATCAACAACATTTTTCTTTTCTAAGGCTATGATACGTTTCTCTATCGCTATTGCTTCCTTCATATTGTCAGTTAAAGTTGTTTTGTTAGCCCTATCAATGAAGATTTTATGTTTGATCGTAAAGCAGATATATACCATTCACTTCGAACTTCTTTGCTAGGCTTGGAAGCGGTAGGAATTTTGTTTAAAAGTTTATTAAAACGTGAGTTAAAATCTTTGATAGGTTCCCTTGACTCAGCCCTAATATTAGACAAGTCATTGATCAATGTCGCAGTAGACCTGTCATCACCAAACTTAGTCAAGAATTTCTCTTGGAAAATATCCCAACTAGTGATAGATCCAGATGGTAATGAGAAATACCATGATTCGGCTGCTCCTTGCAAAGTGTAAGGAAAGAGTCGGAAAACAACGTCTTCATTAGTGACCCCATTGAGATTTATAGATAACATAAAGTTATTTATATGTTCTTTTGCTAGCATGCCTGCTTCAGGATTAAACTTAGGCAGCCATTTTTCAGGATGGGCCGATATTTGACTCAAGGGCGCAGGCATTATGACTGCCCCTTGGTTATTCCATGGAGTTTGGGCCATCGTTGAACTAATAACGGTGGAAAGCATAAAAGATGATCACTGCAGTTGAGAAGATGAGGATATTACAGTTCCAGATGATTGAGAAGTGAATGTTGAAGTTCCAGTGGTCTAGTAGACAATAATTTGAAGTAGAGGGGTGGATGGTTGACTTCACAGTGGAGAGGCTGGGATGGATGATGATGATGAAAGAGTCTCGCTATCAGATCCTTTAGGTGATTTCCTTTCTCTTTTCCTTGTGGGTAGAGGTAATTCAGTTGGTTCGATACCAAACTTTTCACTTTACAATCTGGTAAGAGGATGAGAAGAGTTATATTGCGAAGTCACACTACCTTGAGATTTTTTAGATTTTTGGGGAGATATAGAAAATTGCTGAAGTTTATGGATCAAAGATTCAATTTTAGGAGGTTCAATAGTAGATTTTTCTGAAATGTTTGGGTTTGTGGTAGTGGTTGTTGTTTCAGAGACTTCTCGCTCAATATTTAAAGATTCTAAATGCGATGGAGAAGTTAGGGGAGATGGTGAGGGCGATTTACTCTCAGAATGGTATTTAGATTTAGATTTACTTGCCCTTCATAGTTCAGGGCCCTCCTTCTAGTGCCAAATATGTTGAAGCCCCAAAAATCAGGTCTACAACAAGGGGGATACCCACCCAATCCAGACCTTGGTTAGCAACTCCTTTTCCATTTGGTATAGTGGATCCAACTGTGGATATGGGACCAGTTTCCCAATTTATGTGTGTGTGTGTTGAGAATTGATATTTCCTTCCTAATAATTTCTAAGTAAAATGCTTTTTACTTTAAATCTAATTTATCAACAATGCAATTGTATTCTAATGAATAGAAATATCTAATTCTAAAAGTAACCCGGGATTTAATATTTTAGTTATGCAATCTAAAATAATTTCTAATGGTAATTGGTAAATTGCTATGAGAAAAGAATTCAATAAAGATAAACCGTTTCGTATAAAAAGTTAGATGAAACAATTGTGAAAAACATATCGCATAATAAGTCACTCATATATTAAGCATAAATAAATAGCTATTACCATACAAAAGTGCCAAATGATAACTCAAGCATTCAAGCATTCATATATAAATAACTGGACATGAATATCACCTTAACAGTTAAGCAGAAATAGTTAAGAGATAAAAGTACCATGTATAACAAGTTCTACTCATGAGCTTCAGTAATAATGATTTATCTCTTCTTAATTCAACATCTACTGAGTACAAAAGTGCAATTTTAGTAGTAGATATTAAACATAGATATCAATAAATCCTGTTCCATTCATTCATCAAAACCTCCTCGGAGGGTGCAGAAGTGCATATTCTGAGGACATGTTTTTGACAAATTTCAGGACCCTTCTCTAAATGCATGAGAAGGGTTTAAATACTACTAACTAAATCTAAAAATAGTTTATTACAAAAATATAGGAGGCAGTTTAAATGATCGTCCTCATTTCGAGCATAGATAAAGCAAAGCTAAAACTAAAACTGGCAATTAACTATCTATGTATCTATTCCTTGTAGTCGCAAGCATCCAGCATTGGCTTGAGGAGAGTTGGCTAGCTGACCTCCGATTTTAACTATCCTGCGAAAACGGAATCAGAAAGTGTTGGCACCATCTTCTCGACAGAGTTAGTGATACATTTTAGAATCATGCATTGGCTGTGTGGTTTTACCAAGTACGTCCAGTAAGAATCCCAATTTAACTTGGTTAACCTTTTGATGGACTCTGCTTTTTCTTGAGCCTTTTGTCTCCATCTTGTCTATGGATGTTGTACATTTGGTATAAATCTACATACCACTTGAGGATATCCCTGATAAATACCTCTGGTTTTTAAAGCTCGATTTTTCCTTTAGCCTTTAGCACTTTTTCCTACAATTTTCCGGGCTTACAGGCAATTGAGTGATTAGAGGCTTTCATTCTCAAGGGGTTTTTCCTAGAAATGCATGGTTAGCACTAATCGTGCATCGTAAACTACCTCCGTTTCTCGATCCAGGATTCCCTAGTGCTATTTATCGCCTCTTCTGTGCTTTTTGTTAGAGGATATAAACCTTAAATTTTGTGGAAAGAACGACTTCATGAGTTCTTGGCTCTGAGTCTTAAACTGTCAGTCTGTTATCTCAGCACTATCTAGTACGCATTTGACCATGTATGTGTATGTAAGAATCTTGGGCCTTGCCACTATCCGGTGCAAGAACGAGCATGCTAGTTCTGTAATCGACGCCTCAAATGACCCACGTGAGTCTGCAGTCGTTGTAACCTCCATTACCCTGGGATTTTCTTCCTCGAGTAGGCTGTGCATGCCTTCCCAAGTAGTAACACCAGTATCTCTGTTACAGGTGGTGTCTGTGTATAAGAACGGCATTTCTTTTTCTTCAGAACTCGGAGCTTTTCCCTTCTTTCCCATAATATTCTAAACACTGCTATGTATCACTTTCTGCTTTTCGCTCCTGCAATTTGCAAATGAGGAAAGAGTAATGATAAGAAAAAGGTGACGGGAAAGATTTAAATGCTGAAATCATATAAAATATATCACCCTACGTGAAATGGCCCTTCGATCAGATCAAAACCATATTTCATTAATGATTACCAACAAAATCATTAAATTGACATTAACGCGCATAACTAGGCATTGGTTTATGGAAAAGATTTTTCGAATGACGAGCCCTGTAGATCTGCAATAAGGTGATTTTTTGATTTGCTTCACAATACCACAAATCGCAATATCGCAAATCGTAATATCACTAATCCGTTGCGTGTGGCAATCATCCATTATCATATGTTTCCTGCGAAATGCGATTTGTGAGACGTGCCATCACATGTCGACGGTTTGAGGTATTTCATATTAAGTGATACTTGAGGCACTTTGAAAACTGCAATGCGATGAGTGTGTTCAGTGCGTGATATCACATCGCAATCTTAGGAGTTTGTTTATAAAACGTTATCCATTACCTTTTTGCGATGTGACATTTTTAATTGTTTTTATTTGAGCTTATCATAAAACTTAAGTCTTTTTAGATTTTTCGGTTATTCTTCTAAGTTTATGATAGTAAGATTTATTCAAAAAGGGAATACAAGCACTAATTTATTTTTAAAATTTTTTGATAAAGGGTCCCCACTTATTTAGTATTAGTGATAAAACTAAATAAGAAGGGGGGTTGTTGTTGGCCACAACAATTGGCGATTCACTTGGAAGTATCAGTTATCTCTGCTTTTCTTTTGAATTTTCTAAACTTCCAAAACATAAATCTTTTCCAGAAAATCAAACTTTATTATAGAAAGATAAGGTACACCATGCTTTCAGCGATCAATGATAGTTTGTTTCTTCTATGTTAACTTTGGTTATTTACTTCCTAAAGCTAGTCATTGTATTTACATCAGTCACTACTTGGTTATTAAAGATAAAAACAAAGCCTTCTCTGTAAATAAGTTTTAAATATGCTCATTTGTCGTAGGTAGAGCCTCTGCTGCCAGCAGGCGTTTATAGCCTCGACAGGGTTACCTATTACCCAACAATGATCCTGTATCCTACTTGGAGAAATATACGATTCTCAAAGGGAAATCCATATCCACACTTATTACTTTTATTTTATTTTAAATACTTAAAGAACAATGCCTTGGTTTGGTAGCCAAATTATGATATTTCCATTCACTTGATTTATAACTTTGCTGAACAAGCTGGCTCATGATGAGACCCCTTGTCTTTTGATTGTAACAATCTCGAGTCATTGCCTTGTTGTGGTATGCAGTTTTTGCAAAGTTAGCAAGCTATAATATCTATGATCATGATAAGTTGGTTCTTGATGACACCTCTTATTCTTCAAGTTAAAGTGTATCACTGGATTATTCCTTGAAGCTCGTAATTCCCTAGGTGGGGAGGAAGTCATTGTTTCCTTAAGAATAGCTCTGGACGACAATTTTAGAGTTTTTGGAAAAAACTTTTCTATAGAGAATCTTTGTTTTGTTATTGATACTTTTCATTTGACTGATATAAAACAAATTCCCACTAAAGGTCACTTTTTATCAAAATTTACAAAGTTGAAACTAGTATCATTTTCAGGCTTATAGCCTTTGACTGTATCTTTCAATAATAATGACCAATTTTCCAAATCAGTTCTATTTATACAAGTGAAAACAACAAAATCTAAAAGAAATACTTGTCTTTTTCGTGAATTCCAAATGTAACCATTTACAACTGGTTTTATTATCATAATAAAGGAAAAACTAATTTACAAAAATAGAAGAATGATCTCCTTGTAGGAATTTACAGGGTAAGTTCCTCAGACAGAACACCAAAAGGACACCACTCACAAACAGATCACAGATCAATACACCAGTATTTTGACGTGGTTAAAACCCTCAGAGAGGGAAACAGTCCACGGCCTGCGCCAACGTGGCTACTACAGGCAATTTATTAATAAAAGAATGAAAATTTACATAAGCTTCTCTCATGCACGGTTAACCTACAAATGACCCTCCATGCGCTTTAAATAGAATTCATGGACCAATCGGGTGTCAAGCCACGGATCAAGTGTCGGTAATACCGAGGAGAGAATGAACCGTCGGATCACTACATATCGTGACCGTCGGATCACTACATATCGTGACCGTCGGATTGTAAGTTACAAATGTACATAGTAAAGAAACACACTTTACCTAACTCTATACTAGACCAAGTTATACTTAACTATTCCTACGTGTCAGAATATCCTAACAAGCCCACTCTCAGCCTCCTCTGGAAATCTGTGCAGTTTTCATTGCCAGTGCCTCCTGCTGCCCGCACTACCTTCCCCAAAAAAATTGTGCAGTTCTACCTCCCATCTAAGGAATATCCCGCAGATGTCACTATTGTCCTGGACTACTCAACCCAACCTCTCAATGACCTCTACTTATTTTTCCCCAACAGTCCCCGAGAGCCTTGCATCCTGACCTAGAATGTTCTTGGCATAGTCTCAAAGCCTTGTCCTCTCTCCCGATAACCTGCACCTGGAAACGAAAGATGGTGCATCATGGTATACTAGGGGATTTTTGTATTTGATTTCATCTCATCATGAGTGATTGCAGAGATAGGTACATGGATGAGACATGGTGTGACAACGAATAGGATGAAGAAGGAGCGTATGCTACAAGACTTGTTCATGAACGGATGAATATGTGAAGCATGACAAGTACTATCGAAGGGGATACATGTGCATGCAACATCAAGAAAACACCAAGACCATTGAAGACTCTGCACACCTTTTCATGTGAAGGTGAAACTATGATACACCAAGAGCACACTCATCACTCAGTAGCACAACAACTCAACATGGACACCACCACCAGTATGAACATACCAGTATTGTCATGTCAAGTCATGTCATGAATCATCTCAGACACATCACTACTATGGGCCATACTGCTCTAATCAATGTAATTTTATGTGGAATTCTAAGAGACCCACATACGAATTTGAAGAGTCATGTCAGTTGAAGAGTTACGTAAGTCAAAAAGTCATGAGGGAAGTAGAAGAGTCACAAGGGTCAAGTTCACTCTTGGCTATATATACCCCTCATTTGTACATGCAAAAGACTTTTCATCTTAGCTCCTCCCACATAGCCTTGAGAGTTTGTAGTGTTTTCTTTGAGGATCGAGCAGTGGATCCAACACCCCACTATCGGGTTGAGTGATGTATGGTGTACGGACGTGTGTTGGAACTTTTGCTTAATTTAGAAGCCTATTAACAGGCCAGCACATTTTCACACATGTATTGTATTCGTTTGTAAGACTATTATTTGGACACTTGTAATGCATGTTGCTCTAACCTGCACTAAGATAGTTGAACTATTACAGTTGTTTTAGTGCATATACTATTGGAAATGTGATGTATCAGTTGTTAACACTATATCACCCATGTGGACTAGCCCACTGGACACTTGACATATTTATTCTTGTAAACTTGTTATAACGACCATCGCATTCATGTGGAATACTTTGTTGGGTGTTGTACATGCTATCTGTTCACCTTTGTGTTTGTGACTGTTGCATCCGAGTGGACTACTCCATTGGAAGCTACGCATATCCTGTTGTGTTGCATGTCTCTAACAGAGTTGGGACTATTCCCTTTCCACTTGAGACTCACTCTCACCCTCTCCCTCTGTAGTGAAAGAACTTAGACATAAGTTACAATAAACACTCAACACGCACACTAACTTCGTTGTTTGAAGACTAATTATACCACTCTCATGTGCTAACAAGCAAGAGCTAAGGCATATTTTTGAGATAATTGAAACTGGGCCATCATACCGGATGGGACTCCTACACCAAACGGTGTGAGGTCTAGTTGGAACTTCATACCAGGGAGATCCCCTGAATGTTGGTAGATCCATCACCATCAACATTTATGGCACTAGAAGGAGGGCTGCCAGTTGTTTATGGTTGAATGTCCTGTCACCCCCACTCATCAATCATCTGGTCAAGGAAGTAACTCACACTCCCTCTTACCTACACACAACTCTGAAGTTGTTTACTCCTCACCTCCCAGACGTGAAAAATAAATTTCATATGAGAACCTCCACTCTATCCATCCCATCACCCATCAATTTTCCAAAGCAATTGGACTGATCCCAAGAATAAAAGATCTTCCATACGCATCAAAGAAGTAAAAGACCAACCCCATAGGAGTTGTTGTCTCATTAGTGGAAGAAGCAGTTCTTGCCACTCTTGAAGGTCTGGCATAAGCTTTTGAGAATAGAGAGGAACTTCCAGTCTTTTGACAAGAAGAAGAGTACATTGTAGTAATATTTGGCTCATGCTCTGGTACAAGAGGCAGCGGAAGAGGTGGAGGTGGAGAAAAACCAACTGACTCAGAGGTGGCACCATTAGATTTTGAAGAAGAGGAGGAGGATGAAGAAGAAGAAGGCACAACTAACCAAAACTTGGAATGGATGACTCAGGGACCATTGGCTCTCTTAGGTGATTTTCACAAGATGCTAAAGCATCTGAAGAGGATGTTGACAAATTTTGACCTTGACAGAATAGTGAAGGAAAAAGGCCACTTGGAAAACTTCTACCTACAACTGTAGACACTCGAGGTACGGTATGACGACGTTGCATGTAGATTGTTTCTGTGTACCTTGGATGGTCGAGCAGCGATATGGGATCACAACCTTCCTGTAAACTCCATCCACAACTAGGGTATGTTCAAGAGAATGTTTTTGGAAAAATTTGTTGACGACAAGACCCCTGCCATGTTGCTTAAATAGTTGGGTAGTCTCAAGATGGAGTTGAAAGAGAAAGTTAAAGACTTTAACAAGAGATTTTTGTGCATCTTGAACAATTTTGCAGTAGACACAAAACCTCATGACTCCATCACTATCGACTACTACACGTATGCACTGGAAACCAATATTGTGCAATTCATCAAGTGAGTTGTGAAACCAACGTTACTTGAAAATTGCAAAGAGGCAATCGTTGTGGGAAAGGGCCTGCGTGTCATTGGAGTCATCAAGGATGATGAACCAGCAAAGGACACCAAGGATCCGAGTAGGAGGCCCTAGGCTACTGTGAGAAAGGGGAAAGACAAGGAAGCAAGTGACATTGAAACCCCTACTTGTCTTGTCAAGAACTTGAAAACAAAAGTGTCTAAACTGAAGCAACAAATGGTCAAGACATCTACTAGCAGTCAACCTCCCAGATAGCTGATGAGGAGCATGTCATCAAGCAGCAACTACCTGGCTAAAACTATGCAGAGCTCCAGCACAGTGTTCCAGATGGAAATGTGTGAGAACCCCAATTGTTTCTCATTTCATAACGACTGTCACTCATAAGGGAATTCTTCGGAATGGAACCAAGTTGTGTACTCGATGTTCAATGGTTTGAGAAACATGGTAAACAACGTGTAGTGTCAATCGGAAGGTGAAGATGATGAAGAAGATGTTGCATATGATGAGGCACCAAGCATTGGGCAGGTGATCAACATGTATCAATGCTCATACACAACACAGAAAATGAACATCGAGAAGAAACCTCCAAAGAAAAATGGTCGATACAATCTCAGAAGTCAATGGGCTCCCCTTACTATTGGACAGGTGCAAGAAAAGATGGAACTAATGATGATAAAGGTTGATCCACTAGTCTATAGGTTTTAACCCCGTACAGAAATTACCTGCATACGAATTCTAAATCACAGGAAAAATAAAAATGCGAGAGCATAACCCATAAAACACATATACACAGAGATTTCCCACTGGATCTCAAAACCGAGACTACCAACTTGATTTTTCATTATATTCCTTTCAATGTTACAATACATATTTATACATGCCGAAGCATCCAATACCATGGACCGAAAACCATCGCATCGAAAACCATGGACTGAAAACCATAGGTAGGTTCGCCCAACCTAATATAGGTCCAAAAAAAAAATTCTCGGGGCGCTGCCCCGAACCCCGTAGAGGGGGGCTACCCGCCCCCCTCAAACCCCC